>CM064973.1:49518055-49650845 GCA_032847665.1 Solanum chilense
GTTTGATTCCTCTTATACTATTGATTCTATTTTATTTTCTTCTAATCTTTACCACCATCTCGCATTTATGACGGTAAAATTTTGTGGCATGCTAAATTAGGACATCTGCCTTTTGTAAAATGAAGAATTTCTCTACCATATCTATGAGCTTTTCAACTGACAACCTTTTGTATCACATACCATGACTAATTCCAAGAACTCTGATCATATACAACTTCAATTCATGGCTAGGGTTTGGAAAAAGGGTTCGATAATGAATCTTTTATAGAAACAATTCAAAGACTAAGAACTATAACAACTTCACCATTAATTAACCATAAATAATCAATATAAACCAACACAATAAAACATCAAATCAACTTGAAAAGGAATTCACAAAATTGAATGAAAACCCATTTTTTGACAAGGAAATAGTAAGGAACATGTCAAATCAATGAAATGTCAAGGAACATATCAACATCAAAAAATTTTAAGTCTCTTTATAATTTCAGAACAACAAGGACACATGTCTGGTGCGATTCATTTTTTTGAGGAGTTTCTAAGCCAATGGAGCTAGCGACAATATGTTTTGCAAATTCATTGTTAAATATTAATTACCTAAAATAAAAAATGAAGAAACTTTCATAAAAAGTCAATTACATAAATTATTGAGAAATTTTACGATAATTACGAGTTAAATCCATAATAGATATCGAACAGTTGGTAAGATAAAAAAAAAAAAGAGGATATGGAAATACACAAATAATTTACAAAGAGAATGGAAAGTGTAAATATGACAAAGTGAAATAAAAGGTAAAAAATTACTAACTCTTACGTCCGCCAAGTTCATTAATTGCAACAAATCATGTGTGCAACTCATTACTCTAACGTATCAGAAATGGTTGGTCTGACAAAGTTGATGCAACAACATTGAGTTGTTGGAAACTTTTTGTCTGAGTTGATAAATCACAAGATCAAAATAAAAAATACAAGGATCATATCATTTAATATCATTATCATTAAACAATGACTGAATTGACATTCTTGACAACATAGGATGGAGACGGGGAAACATTGTCGCAAAGGTAGAGGAAAGAAAATTAATAAAATAAATAATACCATACACACTCTAAATATGGTGAGGTACTTTGGAGTAACCCTTGACATGTGTTTATGGGTAAATTTCCACTAAATATGGAGCTTTCATTAATGGAAATTCACCTATGAAATTAGGTCAAGAATTTTTTCCAAACTACCACATATTCATAAAGTGTTGAGTACTCTTTACATTCTTAATTGATCTCTTTCGTCTAGCTTTGTGAAAATGTTTCTCCGTCCCATTTCTTTGGTGTCAAGTATGACAATTTTCGATTGGAGTTTGATCATAATGATTTTGAATATTATGATTATTATATTTTTAATTTAAATCTTATGACTCATCAACTCAGACTAACATTGTTTCATCGATTTTACAAAACAAACCATCTGATATACATTGGACTAATGAGTTCCATGCTAGATCTATAACTATTATTGATAAATTTGGTGGGTCTAGGGGTTAGTAATGTTTTACCCTTTTTGATATCATTTTTCTAGATATGTTTCTTTTTCGTTTTTTACTTTTCTTTGTAAAATATGTATGTGTATCCCTTTTTTATTTGTCTTATCGGATGTTCGATATCTATTTTAGATTTAACACATATTTATACATATCTATCATGCAATTTTTCAATGTTTTATGTAATTAACATGTTATAAAAGTTTATTGACTTTCAGTTTTAGGTGATAAATATCACTTAATATGACTTGTTCATTATTGTAGTTTTTTCTCATATTTATTTTGATATGCTTCAGTTTGGTCTATCTAAAACAATCTCTCAACCTCACTTCCATAGGGTAGAAGTAGGGTTGCATGCACATCTAATTTAATACAAGTGAAAATGAAAATAATATGAGATTTAATTAATGTCTTATCTCTCTAGTGTTTTCAACATATAATTTCAATCAGCTCGCTTATTTGCATAACATGGAAAGAGAATCAATGTCCGCTACAGTTGAATGAAACGTTGATTGAAGTATTCATTTAGTTTCATTGTAAGAGAAATTAATGAATTTATGTAAGTACTATTAATTGCAAAAACATCCTTCGAGACTATAATGATAGATAGCATGTACTTGCATATATTGATAATGTAAGTAATTTCTCTCTCTCTCTCTCTCTCTCTCTATATATATATATATATATATATATATATATATATATATATATATATATATATATATATTATTTCAGTTATATGTTGTTTATTTGTCTATGTATGTTCTAACCCAATTTAGAACTATTGAAGTATCATACGAATTAACTGAAGATGCAACCAAATAGAGAGGTGGAAAGTTAAGATCAAGAAAGGATACACTTTCTTATTTAATTGAAGTTAGGTTTATGTATCTCCTTTTATTAAATTCAGTAGCATATTCTTGCAAACACTCATTAAAATTTAGAACCAAAATCTAAAGAGTCTCTTTACCTAAAAGTTAAATCTCATTAACACAATCTTTGTAGTTTTGAAAGAACCTAAAAGCCCCAAATTCGGATGATATATCATGTCTGGAAAAAAAGTGAAGCTCAAATAGCAATCAATAGTAAATAGCCAAAAAGAAGACATAAAAATTAAGCAAAGAAACACAATTTGAGATAAATTCATCACATCCAATAAAAAATGGAGAAGATACATACATGGAAGAAACCAAAAGAGATGATAAGAGAAGTGGTGAAATTGGTCAATAGAGTTCCTCACCAGAATAACAGCCAGCTGCAACTATAAAAAAAAAATACTCCTGCCTGAAGCAGCCATGTCCACCATCACCTAACAAAAATACTTCTGCCCGAAGCACCCATGTCCACCATCACCTATGACAGAGATTGTAGTGCTGCTGGTTATTTAGGGTTTAAACATAAAGGTAAAATTGATTGATATAGCCATATATTTAGAAAGGTATCAAAAAGGGTCGGCCTAGAACCATCCGGCCCAAGCACACGGGCCAAGGAATTTAAAGGGCTAGGGTGGACCAACTCGTCGTTTTGAAAGGCCTGAAAATGCTCAACTCAATCAAGTTGTAGAAAAGCCAAGGGCTAGGATGATCTAGCCCTTTTTATTTCCTTTTTTATTTTCAAGTTTATAATTTTATACCATCAAGAAAATGAAAAGATTTTAAAATCAAATATGGCAAACAATCGTGTTATTTCAACAACACTAGCAAAAAAATATAGTATAATTAGCATGTCTCTTGCACACCGGATAGACGAGCGAGGTAAAAAGTGACAAGCAAAATGAGAGGGAAGCGAGGTCGCGAGATTTATCTGTGTATCCTAGATACATGTGGATTTACTTCGATAGAGTGTATTTAGAATAATGTGCTTGTATTGTGAGCCCTTCTATTTACCAAATATAGGCTTATACTTGTAGAATTTTTATTGTGAACCCTTATATTTACTCTTTTGTTATCTGAACTCATCTCAGTATTTTAAGTATAATTTTTAACTTGATATTGTGTGTGTTGCACAAACACTCATACGTTTTCTAAACAAACAAATCGTTTGATTCATCTAGGAATATTTCAATCACGTATGACAAGCATGAAACAAAGAAAACTAATTTTAATACTTCATCTAGATATGTCTGCTTTGTTTGCAAAAGGCGTATTATTTTTCATTATCTCACGTGCTCATTTCCTCCCCGATTTTCCCCTTCTTCGACGAGCTCAATTCAAGGGCATTTTATCTTTGATATGCATCATAAGTTTCTTAGTTTTTAAAGTTATGTTAGTTCATATTTCTTTATCTCTGTCACGACCCAAAAACCGAGCCGCGACTGGCACCCACACTTAACCTACTATGTGAGCGAACCAACCAATCTAAACCCCAACGTAATTAACAAAATACAACGCGGAAGACTTAACTCAATAACGAAAATCAAAAACTATAAATATCCCCAAAATCTGGAAGTCATCACCACAAGAACATCTATGATCAAATTACTAAACTAAGAGTATTCTAAGAAGCATAAACGAATAAAAGTTGGTCCATGCCGGAACTTCAAGGCATCAAGACATGAAGAAGAAGATCCAGTCCAAGCTAGAAGCATCAGCTCACCCTGAAATCTGGTGTAATGAAGATTGGCTAGAATCGCAGTTGAGTTGAAGACGACGCACGTTTACTGCACTCCACAAATATAAAGAAAGAAACATACAAGTAGGAGTCAGTACAACCACAAGTACTGAGTAGGTATCATCGGCCAACTAAGAATAGAAAACAGTATATATCAGTTAATATCATAAATCAACTATAAAGCTCAACATGTTGTAACAACAAGTACTATAATCATAAATAAGTACCATCAAGTTCATCCATTAGGACTCAAACCTCAATACCATACTCATAGGGAATTAGGTTCATTAGATTGAGTATATTAACATCTTTCAAAATTCAGAACTTATTCCTCTCGTGTCGGTACGTGACACTCCGCTCCATATACTATCCTGGTGCCGGAATGTGGCACTCCGATCCATATACTATCCGGGTGCCGGAACGTGGCACTCCGATCCATATACTATCCTGGTGCCGGAACGTGGCACTCTGATCCCCTAATTCTACGTGTCGGTTCGTGACACCCGATCCCCTTATATTATGTGTCGGAACGTGACACTCCGATCCCCTAATTCTATGTGTCGGAACGTGACACTCCGATCCCCTAATTCTATGTGTCGGTTCGTGACACCCGATCCCCTAATATTATGTGTCTGAACGTGACACTCCGATCCACTAATACTATGTGTCGGAACGTGACACTCCGATCCACTAATCTCATTCTATCAATTTCTCAAGCCTTACTTTTATACCAAGGCATCATCAATCTCAATACATAGTTCATCAAGCCTTCTTTTATACCAAGGCATCATCAATCTCAATACATAGTTCATCAAGCCTTCTTTTATACCAAGGCATCATCAATCTCAATACATAGTTCATCAAGCCTTCTTTTATACCAAGGCATCATCAATCTCAATAGATAGTTCATCATGCCTTCTTCTATACCAAGGCATCATCAATCTCAATACATAGTTCATCAAGCCTTTTTTATGCCAAGGCATCATCAATCTCAAAACATAGTTCATCAAGCCTTCTTTCATACCAAGGCATCCTCATTAACAAAGTAATTTAGGGTTTCTTCAAGATTTAGGGTTCAAAAGCTTCATCATGCTTATTTCATCACAAACATATAATCACACTCATACAAGCATACAATTAAGCATATAGAAGGGTTTACAAGACTACCCAATACATATCATTTGCTATTAAGAGTTTACTACAAATAGCATAAACCATAACCTACCTCCACCGAAGATTTGTGATCAAGCAAGAAATCTTCAAGGCAGCCTTGCTCCTTCTCTCTCAAGCGCCTCTCTTCCCCTCTCTTTCTCTTTCTATTTTTCTTCCTCAAACCTTCTTCCTCTTACCCTAAATCACAAGAATTTAAGAATAAAAGGTGATGAAACTAACCCACCAATTAACCGAAGGTTAGTCTTTTAACCCCCAAGAAATTGAACTAATAACATTAACCCACTAATTTTATAAATTAAAGCCGGAATAGTCCAAAACGCCCCTTTAAAAATTAGCCAGAAATCCGACCCAGCCTGGGATTACGCAACCTGTGACGGTCCGTCGTGCCCACGACGGTCCTTCCTGCAGGTCCGTCGCAGAGTTCAGAGACTCAATTTCCTCGAAGAGTCTGTGACGGTCCGTCGTACCCACGACGGTCCGTCCTGCACTTCCGTCACGAAGTTCAGAGAATTTCTCCTAGTACCCAATTTTCAGAATTCTAAGTGTTTTGGAACGAGACCCCCTCGACGGTCCATCGTGCCCATGACGGTCCGTCGTGGTGTCCATCGTATCAGCCAGTTTTTCCAAAAATAAAATCTGCTACCCAAAATGACTAAACAGGTCGTTACAATAGATACCAATTTACCCATCGTTCGTCCGCGAACGATCACAAGAAATGAAACAAGGGCGAAAGGAAGTACCTGAATCTGTAAACAGATGTGGATATTTTTCTCGCATATCGGCCTCCTTCTCCCAAGTGGCCTCTTCAACTGGTCGATTCTTCCATTGAACTTTGATGGATGCAATCTCTCTCGACCTCAACTTGCGAACTTCTCTATTTAGAATAGCGACAGGTTCCTCTTCATAAGTCAAATTCTCATCAAGCAGAACCGAATCCCAACGGATGATGTAGTTTCCATCCCCATAGTATCTTTTCAACATGGACACATGAAATACCGGATGCACTACGGACAACCCTGGAGGCAAGGCTAATTCATAAGCCACCTCCCCTACTTGCTTAAGCACTTCAAATGGTCCAATATACCTTGGACTCAGCTTACCACTTTTACCGAACCGCATCACCCCTTTCATGGGCGAAACTTTCAACAAGACTTGTTCACCTTCCATGAACTCTAAGTCCCTAACCTTTCGGTCTGCATATTCCTTTTGCCTACTTTGCGCCGCGAGAAGCTTTTCTTGAATAGCTTTCACCTTATCCAAGGAATCCCTCAACAAATCAGTACCCCAAGGTCTAACCTCAAATGCATCAAACCAACCAATGGGAGACCTACATCTCCTTCTATACAATGCTTCGAATGGAGCCATGTCGATACTGGAGTGATAGCTATTATTGTATGAAAACTCCGCCAAGGGTAAGAAGTTATCCCAATGGCCACCAAATTCTATCACACATGCACGAAGCATATCCTCCAACACTTGAATCGTTCGCTCAGACTGACCATCGGTCTGCAGATGAAATGCAGTACTAAGGTCCAATCTAGTACCTAATTCAGTATGCAATGTTCTACAAAACTTAGAAGTAAACTGCGTACCTCTATCTGATATGATGGAGAGTGGAACCCCATGTAACCGAACGATTTTTGAGATGTAGATTTTGGCCAACTTCTCTGCATTGTAGGTCACCTTGAGCGGAATGAAGTGAGCAGACTTGGTTAATCTGTCCACAATTACCCAGATAGAATCAAACTTCCCCAATGTCTTTGGAAGACCAACCACGAAGTCCATTGCAATTCTCTCCCACTTCCACTCAGGAATGGGCATCCTTTGAAGTGTTCCTCCGGGCCTCTGGTGTTCATACTTTACTTGTTGACAATTTGGACATTTGGCAACAAACTCAACAATATCTCACTTCATTCTACTCCACCAAAAGTGTTGTTTTAGGTCACGGTACATCTTGGTTGCACCAGGATGTATAGAATATCCAGAACTATGAGCCTCTGTGAGGATGGTGTGGATCAAATCATCGACGCGGGGTACACATACCCTTCCCTTAATTCTCAAAACACCTTCCTCATCCATTATGGCCTCTTTAGCCTCTCCTCGCAACACCATATCCCGAATTCGCCTTAGTTTCTCATCATCAAACTGTTTCCCCTTAATCTTGTCAAGAAAAGAAGATCTCGCCTCCACACAAGCCAAAAATCCTCCCTTCTCATTTACTTCTAGCCTCATAAAGTCATTAGCCAAGTTTTGGATTTCTCTAGCCAACGGGCGTCTAGAAACTTGCAAATGAGCTAGACTTCCCATGCTTCCTGCCCTTCTACTTAAGGCGTCTGCCACAACATTAGCCTTCCCCGGATGGTACAGAATAGTGATATCGTAGTCCTTCAGTAGTTCCATCCATCTCCTCTGTCTCAAATTCAAATCCTTCTGAGTGAAGACATACTGTAGACTACGATGGTCCGTATAGATCTCACACTTAACTCCATACATATAGTGCCTCCATTGCTTCAATGCAAATACTACCGCGGCCAACTCCAAATCATGGGTCGGATAATTACGTTCATGCACCTTTAATTGCCTCGAAGTGTAAGCAATCACATTCTTCTCTTGCATTAGCACTGCACCCAAACCAGAATAGGATGCATCACAATAAACAATGAAGTTGTTACCCTCTACTGGCAAAGTAAGGATAGGTGCAGTAGTCAACAGGGTCTTGAGCTTCTGAAAGCTTTCCTCACATTCATCCGACCATACAAATGGAACATTTTGCTTAGTCAAGTTCGTTAATTGGAAAGCAATACAAGAGAATCCCTTGACAAATCGGCGGTAGTATCTAGCTAAACCAACAAAACTCCTTATTTCTGACACGTTAGTAGGCCTTACCCAATTCTTCATTGTCTCAATCTTGGATGGATCCACCATTACTCCATCCTTAGAGACCACGTGCCCCAAGAAGGACACTGAATCTAGCCAAAACTCACACTTGGAGAATTTGGCATAAAGCTTTTTCTTTCTCAACAACTCTAACACCATTCTCAAATGCTCCTCATGTTCCTTCTTACTCTTTGAGTATATCAGTGAGTATATCAGTATCATCAACAAATACGATCACAAAGAGATCTAGATATGGCTTGAAAATCCCGTTCATCAAACTCAAGAAAGCAGCAGGGGCATTCGTAAGACCAAAAGACATTACCACAAATTCATAATGCCCATACCTAGTTCGAAAAGCAGTCTTTGGCACATCCGCTGCCCGTATTTTCAATTGATGATAACCGGATGTCAAGTCAATCTTAGAGAAGACACAAGCACTTTGTAACTGATCGAACAAGTCATCAATGCGAGGAATGGGATACTTGTTCTTAATAGTTACCTTGTTCAACTGTCGGTAGTCTATGCACATTCGAAAACTCCCATCCTTCTTCTTCACAAATAACACCGGAGCACCCCACGGAGATGCACTCTGTCTAATGAAGCCTTTGCTCAACAACTCTTGAAGTTGGGCCTTTAACTCTCTCAACTCCGCGGGAGCCATTCTATAAGGGGGTATAGAAATGGGGCGAGTACCCGGTTCAAGATCAATACAGAAGTCAATATCCCTATCCGGTGGTATACCAGGAAGATCTGCAGGGAACACATCCAAAAACTCTCGGACTACTGAAACTGACTCAATTGAAGGTACTTGAGTAGTGTCATCCTTGAGATGTGCCAAGAAAGCTAAACACCCCTTACTAACCATTCTCTTAGCACGAAGAAAGGAAATGATACGCACCGGAGTGGAAGTGTAGTCGCTCTCCCATACTAACGGGTCTGTCCCAGGCTTGGCTAACGTCACAGTTTTAGCATTACAATCCAAGATTGCAAAATTTGGAGAAAGCCAAGTCATACCCAGAATTACATCGAAGTCGACCATTTCCAAGATAACCAAATCTACATAAGTATTGCTCCCCACAAATGTCACCAAGCAAGACCTATATACTTTTTCAACCATCACAAACTCACCCACCGGAGTAGACACACGAATGGGTATGTCAAGCAATTCACAAGGTAAATTAAGACCAGTAGCAAATGAAGAAGATACATAGTAAAACGTGGATCCGGGATCAAACAATACAGAAGCCATGCAATCACAAACCAAAAGATTACCTGTGATGACAGCATCTGATGTCTCCGCTTCAGATCTCCCAGGGAAAGCATAACAATGGGCCCAATCACCAGTCTGTCCGTTGCCCCTACCATGTTGTGCTGTAGTGACTCCAGTTTGCCCGTCACCCCGACCGTTTTGATGACCACCATTACCTCGGCCACCACGCCCTCCAGAATAACGGCCTCTACCATGACCACCTCTACCTCTAACTATGGGAGGTCTGTAACTCTGTTTTGGACAATTCCTCCTAATATGTCAAGTCTCCCCACATCCATAACACTCTCTGGAGTCAAGTATAGGTCTCTGTGAGAATTGTTGACCGGTCTGAGGTGGACCCCCAACTACAGTCTGTAGTGAAGACTGAATTGGTCGGACTGAGTAACCTCTTGAACCCTGTCCTCTAGTGTATGAACCATTAAACTCGCCTCCCTTTCGAAACCTTTTTGATGTCGATGCCATGGTGAAGTCATATGGCTTCACTCCTTCCACCTCTATCACGAAGTCTACCACTTCTTGAAAGGATTTTGCCGTAGCCGCTACCTGTAAGGCTGAAATTCGCAATTCCGACCTCAACCCCTTCACAAAACAGCGAATCCGCTCTTGTGGATTGAAACAAAGTTGGGTGGCATACCTAGATAATGCACGAAACTTAGCCTCATATGCAGTAACCGACATCCTACCTTGATCTAGGCTCAAGAACTCATCTCTTTTCCTATCCCTCAAGGTCCGGGGAATATACTTCTCCATAAACAAGCTAGAGAATGATGTCCAAGTCATAGGTGGTGCCTCTATTGGTTGACACTCAACATGTGACCGCCACCACATTTTGGCGTTCCCTTGAAACTGATAACTCACGAACTCAACACCAAACCGTTCTACTACACCCATCTTGTGTAGTAGCTCATGACAATCAACCAGAAAATCGTAAGCATCCTCAGATTCAGCACCCTTGAAGACTGGAGGTTTCAATTTCAAGAACTTACTGAAAAGTTCATGCTGATCACTTGTCATTATAGGCCCTGTAGTCAGACGAGGAAACGTGTCTATTTCCAATGAAACATCCATGCGTGGAGCCACAGTAGCCGCATGTTGTACCTCCGGAGTCTGGGGTGCTGGTGCAGAAAACACTGGAGGTGTCTGGCCCCGATCAGATAACCCGCTAAGATAAGCAAGAACCTGATTGATCATCTCGGGGGTAGATTGGGGTGGCAATTCCTCATTCTGTACTTGTTCATTCTCCCCTTCCTCACCCTCTCTTATCACTTCCTCAGTCGGTGGAGGAGTCACTGCCCTACCACCAGATGGGCTAGGTGCTCGTCCTCTTCATCTAGAGGACGTCCTTCCACGACCTCTACCACGGCCTCTTACCGCTGATCCTCCTCGAGCTACAACCCCAGTGGCTGGCTCAGACATTTCTTGTCTTGCCGTTGTCGCTGCTGGCGTGGTCGTTGCTCTAGTTCTAACCATCTGCGAAATATAGTGAAGATGGTCAGATACCAATTTGTATCACCTAGATACCAATTGGACTCAAGTAGTAGCACGAAAGAAAGAATGAAAGAATGGAATTTTCCTAAAGTCTTATAACCTCTCAAAGAAAAGTAAAGGCGTCCCCCTACCGTTCCTTAAGACTCTACTAGACTCGTTCTTGTGTGATGAGACCAATGAACCTAAGGCTCTGATACCAAGTTTGTCAAGACCTAAAAACCGAGCCGCGACTGGCACCCACACTTAACCTACTATGTGAGCGAACCAACCAATCTAAACCCCAACGTAATTAACAAAATACAACGCGGAAGACTTAACTCAATAACGAAAATCAAAAACTATAAATATCCCTAAAATCTGGAAGTCATCACCACAAGAACATCTATGATCAAATTACTAAACTAAGAGTATTCTAAGAAGCATAAACGAATAAAAGCTGGTCCATGCCGGAACTTCAAGGCATCAAGACATGAAGAAAAAGATCCAGTCCAAGCTAGAAGCATCAGCTCACCCTGAAATCCGGTGTAATGAAGACTGGCTAGAATCGCGGTTGAGTTGAAGACGACGGCACGTTTACTGCACTCCACAAATACAAAGAAAGAAACATACAAGTAGGAGTCTGTACAACCACAAGTACTGAGTAGGTATCATCGGCCAACTCAGAATAGAAAACAGTATATATCAGTTAATATCATAAATCAACTATAAAGCTCAACATGTTGTAACAACAAGTACTATAATCATAAATAAGTACCATCAAGTTCATCCATGAGGACTCAAGCCTCAATACCATACTCATAGGGAATTAGGTTCATTAGATTGAGTATATTAACATCTTTCAAGATTCAGAACTTATTCCTCTCGTGTCGGTACGTGACACTCCGCTCCATATACTATCCTGGTGACGGAACGTGGCACTCCGATCCATATACTATCCTGGTGCCGAAATATGGCACTCCGATCCATATACTATCCTGGTGCCGGAACGTGGCACTCCGATCCCCTAATTCTACGTGTCGGTTCGTGACACCCGATCCCCTAATATTATGTGTCGGAACGTGACACTCTGATCCCCTAGTTCTATGTGTCGGAACGTGACACTCCGATCCCCTAATTCTATGTGTCGGTTCTTGACACCCGATCCTCTAATATTATGTGTCGGAACATGACACTCCGATCCACTAATACTATGTGTCGGAACGTGACACTCCGATCCACTAATCTCATTCTATCAATTTCTCAAGCCTTACTTTTAAACCAAGGCATCATCAATCTCAATACATAGTTCATCAAGCCTTCTTTTATACCAAGGCATCATCAATCTCAATACATAGTTCATCAAGCCGTCTTTTATACCAAGGTATCATCAATCTCAATACATAGTTCATCAAGCCTTCTTTTATACTAAGGCATCATCAATCTCAATACATAGTTCATCAAGCCTTCTTCTATACCAAGGCATCATCAATCTCAATACATAGTTCATCAAGCCTTCTTTATGCCAAGGCATCATCAATCTCAAAACATAGTTCATCAAGCCTTATTTCATACCAAGGCATACTCATTAACAAAGTAATTTAGGGTTTCTTCAAGATTTAGGGTTCAAAAGCTTCATCATGCTTATTTCATCACAAACATATAATCACACTCATACAAGCATACAATTAAGCATATAGAAGGGTTTACAAGACTACCCAATACATATCATTTGCTATTAAGAGTTTACTACAAATAGCATAAACCATAACCTACCTCCACCGAAGATTTGTGATCAAGCAAGAAATCTTCAAGGCAGCCTTGCTCCTTCTCTCTCAAGCGCCTCTCTTCCCCTCTCTTTCTCTTTCTATTTTTCTTCCTCAAACCTTCTTCCTCTTACCCTAAATCACAAGAATTTAAGAATAAAAGGTGATCAAACTAACCCACCAATTAACCCAAGGTTAGTCTTTTAACCCCCAAGAAATTGAACTAATAACATTAACCCACTAATTTTATAAATTAAAGCCGGAATAGTCCAAAATACCCCTTTAAAAATTAGCCAGAAATCCGACCCAGCCTGGGATTACGCAACCTGTGATGGTCCGTCGTGCCTACGACGGTCCGTCCTGCAGGTCCGTCGCAGAGTTCAGAGACTCAATTTCCTCGAAGAGTATGTGACGGTCCGTCGTACCCACGACGGTCCGTCCTGCACTTCCGTCACGAAGTTCAGAGAATTTCTCCTAGTACCCAATTTTCAGAATTCTAAGTGTTTTGGAACGAGACCCCCTCGACGGTCCGTCGTGCCTATGACGGTCCGTCGTGGTGTCCGTCGTATCAGCCAGTTTTTCCAGAAATAAAATCTGCTACCCAAAACGACTAAACAGGTCGTTACAATCTCATTGTCTTTTTCTAATTATTTTATTTTAGGGTCGAGTGTAATTGATTTTTCTAAAATTTTTTGGAGATTTTATTTCGATTTGTGCCTAATGTTAGTGTAATATGATTTTGTAGTAGGTGGTATGACTTCAAATGATTTCAATAGAATATTTTGTAAGTTTGAGCAGATTCTAGGATTTATTCGTAAAATCTCAATTTCACCTAAACTTCTAAATTAATATCTTAATTGTGTATAAGAATATTGACACCTTGTTACCTCAAACAAGATAGGGCTTTTTGATATTCTTATTTTAAAATTAGAATATTTTCCAAGTCCAAACAAATTCACTAATAATGTTATTTTTCTTATCACTTAACACACATATTAAGTAAATGATAGAAATAACTGTGACACTTCAAATTCATAATGGAGGATTTTTTGTATTTGATCTGAGCTAAACTATTCAATGAAACTATTAATCTTGAAAATATTTTAGATGTATATGAGTTGCATATCGTGGTGCTTCGTAAATTAGCATAGGAATTGGATGCCAAAAATGTGGAAACATTTGGATGTAGAATCAACAAGAATGGTGGTTACTACATATTAAATATTGATTCTGATGTTTTAAAATTTCTTGATAATTTGAATGATGCAGATTTTGTTGATGATCAAATTAATTTACCTTTAGTTGTTGAGGAGCTACCCGTATTGCGTAACACTAATGATTATGTGTCCTCCCCCATAAAATATATAGTATTGATGTGTCCTCCTCACCACAAAAAAATACAGTTGGTGTGTCTTCATCTCAACCAATTAATGAAAATGAAAATAAAGGTGTAAATGAGACCGTTTGTAGCTTTAGGGGTTGAAAGGTAGTTATAGGTCTTAGAATTAGGTCAAACAACATAGCATAGACATTAAATACATATAAAAAGATCCAAATACCTTTAAGAATTAACAGGTGGAAGTGATCTATTACTGGGACCTAAGGTATGTAGACCTTTCTATGGCTCGTACTGGTCAACCATAGAACCAACTTCAGAAATCCAAAAACTATCCACTTCATGCGGAACCATTCTACAATTTGTCCAATTTCCTACTCCTCGTTGTCACGACCCAAAACGAGCCGCGAGTGGCACCCACACTTATAAACGAGCCGTGAGTGGCACCCACACTTATCCAATGTGAGCGAACCAACCAACGAAAACCCCAACATATTGAACAAAATACAATGCGAAAGACTTAAAACTCAATAACGAAATCAATTAAATAACTTCTAAAGAATTTTAACTCATTATCCCAAAAATCTGGAAGTCATCACCACAAGAACATCTATCCTCAAATTACTAATCTAAGAGTATCTAAGAAGCTAAAATAAGTAAAAAGCTAGTCCATGCCGGAATCTCAAGGCATCAAGACATGAAGAGGAAGATCCAGTCCAAACTAGAAGCAATAGCTCACCCTGAATCTGGCTTGTTGAAGACTGGTTAGAGTCGCGGTTGAGTTGAAGACGATGGCCCGTCAGCTGCACTCCACAATTAACAGAGAAAACAAATACAAGTAGGGGTCAGTACAAGGCACAAGTACTGAGTAGGTATCATCGGCCAACTCAAAATCGAAAACAGTATATATAAGATAATAACATAAAGTCAACCATATTACTCAACAGGTGAAAACAACAAGTTCACAATCATGTGAACGACATCAAACACACCTATGAGAACTCAAGTCTCCACACCATACTCATTTGAAAAAAAAAGAAGGTTCTTTTCATTCGAATTTATTAACATAGTTCAAGATTCATTATCTTTATTCCTCTTGTGTCGGTACGTGACACTCCGCTCCCCTACTACTATGTGTTGGAACGTGACACTCCAATCCCCTAATTCTACGTGTCGGTTCGTGACACCCGATCCCCTAATTCTACATGTCGGTTCGTGACACCTGATCCCCTATTTCTACGTGTCGATTCGTGACACCCGATCCCCTAATTCTACGTGTCGGTTCATGACACCCGATCCCCTAATTCTACGTGTTGGTTTATGACACCCGATCCCCTAATTCTACGTGTCGGTTCATGACACCCGATCCCCTAATTCTACGTGTCGATTCGTGACACCCGATCCCCTAATTCTACGTGTCGGTTCGTGACACCCGATCCCCTAATTCTACGTGTCGGTTCGTGACACCCGATCCCCTAATTCTACGTGTCGGTTCGTGACACCCGATCCCCTAATTCAATGCTTCGGTTCGTGACAGCCGATCCCCTAATTCTACCTGTCGGTTTGTGACACCCGATCCCCTAATTCTCATTCTATTAGTTCATCAAGACTTCTTTTATACCAAGGCATCATCAATGTCATTTCTTTAGTTCATCAAGCCTTCTTTTATACCAAGGCATCATCATTAACAAAGTAAAATTAGTATTCAAGATTCAATAGCCTCATCATGCTAATTTATCACAATTATATAATCATATCATGAAAACACACAGTCAAGCATATAGAGGATTTTACATAATCACCCAATACATATCATTCTCTATTAAGAGTTTACTATGAAACTAGTATAAACCATAACCTACCTCCACCAAACATTTGTGATTAAGAAATCTATCCCAAAGCTGTGTTTCCTCTTCGTTCGTCTCCCTCTCTATCGCTCGATCGATCTCCCTCTCTCCCTTCTTTCTATTTTTCCTTTTTCTTTTACCCTAAAATCATATAATTTAAGAATAAAAGATGATACATATAACCCACTTCTTCTTTCAAGGTTATCTCCTTTAACCCCTAAGCAATTTAATTATTAACATTAATCCACTAACTTTCTAATTAAAAGCATGAATAGTCCAAAACACCCCTTTTAAAATAAAAGCAGAATTCCGACTCAAGTGGACCTACGGGGCCTGTGACGGTCCGTCGTGTCTGTGACGGTCCGTTCTGCAGGTCCGTCACAGAGTTCAGAGAGTTGATCTCAGTGCCCAAATTTCGGAATTCTAAGTATTTTGGAACGAGACCCCCTCGACAATCCGTCGTGCACATGACGGTCCGTCCTGCACTTCCGTCACGAAGTTCAAAGAGTCAATTTCAGCACTCAAATTTCAGAATACTAAGTGTTTTGGAACGAGACCCCCTCGACGGTCCGTCGTGCCCATGACGGTCCATCGTGGGATCCGTCGACCAAGACAGTTTTTCCCGAAATAAAATCTGCTGCTCAAAACGACTAAACAGGTCGTTACAATAGATACCAATTTAACCATCGTTCGTCCTCGAACGATCAAAAGAAGAAAAACAAGGACGAAAAGGAGTACCTGAATCTGTGAATCGATGCGGATATTTTTCTTGCATATCAGCCTCCTTCTCCCAAGTGGCCTCTTCAACTGGTCGATTCTTCCATTGAACTTTGATGGATGCAATCTCCCTTGATCTCAACTTACGGACTTCCCTATCTAGAATAGCAACAGGCTCCTCCTCAGAAGACAAGTTCTCATCAAGCAGAACTGAATCCCAACGAATGATGTAGTTTTCATCCACATGGTATCTTTTCAACATAGACACATGAAATACCGAATGCACTTCTGACAGCCCTAGAGGCAAGGCTAATTCGTAAGACACCTCCCCTACTCGCTTAAGTACTTCAAATGGTCCAATATACCTTGGGCTTAGCTTACCTCTTTTACCAAACCGCATCACCCCTTTCATGCGTGAGACCTTCAGCAAGACTTGTTCACCCTCCATGAACTCCAAGTCTCTAACCTTTCGATCTGCATATTCCTTTTGCCTACTTTGAGCCGCTAAAAGCTTTTCTTGAATAGATTTCACCTTCTCTAATGAATCCCTCAAAAGATCAGTACCCCAAGGTCTAACCTCAAATGCATCAAACCAACCAATGGGAGACCTACATCTCCTCCCATACAATGCTTTGAATGGAGCCATATCAATACTGGAGTGATAGCTGCTGTTGTAGGAGAACTCTGCCAAGGGTAAGAAGTTATCCCAATGACCACCAAATTCTATCACACATGCCCGAAGCATATCCTCCAATACCTGAATCGTTCACTCAGATTGTCCATCTGTCTGAGGGTGGAAGGCAGTACTAAGATCCAATCTAGTACCTAATTCAGCATGCAATGTTCTCCAAAACTTAGAAGTAAATTTTGTACCTCTATCTGATATGATCGAAAGTGGAACCCCATGCAATCGAACAACCTCTAAGATATAGATTTTGGCTAACTTCTCTGCATTGTAGGTCACCTTGACTGGAATGAAGTGAGCAGACTTAGTCAATCTGTCCACAATTACACAAATAGAATCAAACTTACCCAATGTTTTTGGAAGACCAACCACAAAGTCCATTGCAATTCTCTCCCACTTCCATTCAGGAATGGGCATTCTCTGAAGTGTTCCTCCAGGTCTCTTGTGTTCATACTTTACTTGCTGGCAATTTGGACATTTGGCAACAAAATTAACAATGTCGCGCTTCATTCTACTCCACAAAAAGTGTTGCTTTAGGTCACGGTACATCTTGGTTGCACCAGGATGTATAGAATATTCGGAACTATGAGCCTCTATAAGGATAGTGTGGATCAAATCATCAACACGAGGCACACATATCCTTCTCATAATCCTCAAAACACCTTCCTCATCAATTATTGCTTCTTTAGCCTCTCCTCGCAACACCGTATCCCGAATTCGGCTTAGCTTCTCATCATCAAACTGTTTTCCCTTGATCTTGTCAAGAAAAGAAGATCTTGCCTCCACACTGGCTAAAAATCGTCCTTCCTCTAGTATTTCCAGTCTCATAAGGTCGTTAGCCATGTTTTGGACTTCTCTAGCCAATGGGCGCCTAGAAACCTGTAGATGAGCTAGACTTCCCATGCTCCCTGCCTTTCTACTTAAGGCATCTGCCACCACATTTGCCTTTCCTGGGTGATATAGAATAGTCATGTCATAGTCTTTCAATAGTTCCATCCACCTCCTCTGCCTCAAATTCAAGTCTTTCAGGGTAAAGACATACTGTAGACTACGATGATCTGTGTAGACTTCGCACTTGACCCCATATAAATAGTGTCTCCATTGCTTTAATGCAAAGACTACCGCAGCCAAATCCAAATCATGGGTCGGATAGTTGCGTTCATGCACCTTTAATTGCCTCGAAGCATAAGCAATTACATTCTTCTCTTGCATTAGCACTGCACCCAAACCAGAATAGGATGCATCACAATAAACGATGAAATTCTTACCCTCTACTGGCAAGGTAAGGATAGGTGTTGTAGTCAGCAAGGTCTTGAGTTTCTGAAAGCTTTCCTCACATTCATCTGACCATACAAATGGAACATTCTGCTTAGTCAAGTTCGTCAATTGGGAAGCAATAGAAGAGAATCCCTTGACTATTCAACGGTAGTAACTGGATAAACCAACAAAGCTCCTTACTTCTTACACATTAGTAGGTCTTACCCAATTTTTCACTGTTTCAATCTTAGAAGTATCCACCATTACTCCATCCTTAGAAACCACGTGCCCCAAGAAGGACACTGAATCTAGCCAAAACTCACACAGAATTTGGCATAAAGCTTTTTCTTGCTCAATAACTCCAATACAATTCTCAAATGCTCTCCATGTTCCTCCTTGCTCTTTGAGTATATCAGTATGTCATCAATAAATATGATAACAAAGAGGTCCAGATATGGCTTAAAAATCCCGTTCATCAGGCTCATGAAAGCAGCAGGGGCATTCGTAAGACCAAAAGACATTACGACGAATTCATAATGCCCATACCTGGTTCGAAAAGCAGTCTTTGGCACATCTATTGCCCGTATTTTCAACTGATGATAACCGGATCTCAAGTCAATTTTTGAGAAGACACAAGCACCTTGTAACTGATCGAACAAGTCATCTATGCGAGGAATGGGATACTTGTTCTTAATAGTTACTTTGTTCAACTGTCGGTAATCTATGCACATCCGAAAACTCCCATCCTTCTTCTTCACAAATAACACTGGAGCACCCCAAGGGGATACACTTGGCCTAATGAAACCTTTCCCTAACAACTCTTGAAGTTGGACCTTTAAGTCCCTTAACTCTGTTAGAGCCATTCTATATGGGGGTATGGAAATGGGCTAGTACCCGGCTCCAGATCAATGCAAAAGTCAATATCCCTATCCGGTGGCATACCAGGAAGGTCTGTAGGAAACACATCCAGAAACTCACGGACTATCGAAACCGACTCAATTGAAGGTACTTGGGTAGTATCATCCTTGAGGTGTGCCAAGAAAGCTAAACACCCTTTACTAACCATTCTCTTAGCACGAAGAAAGGAGATTATACGAACTGGAGTGGAAGTGTAGTCACCCTCCCACACTAACGGATCTGTCCCAGGCTTGGCCAATGTTACAGTTTTGGCATTACAATCTAAGATTGCAAAATTTGGAGAAAGCCAAGTCATACCCAGAATTACATCGAAATCAACCATTTCCAAGATAACCAAGTCTACATAAGTATTGCTCCCCACAAAAGTTACAGGACAAGACCTATACACCTTCTCCACTATCACAGACTCACCCACCGGAGTAGAGACACGAATGGGCATGTCAAGTAAATCATAGTGCAATTCAAGACCAAAAGCAAATGAGGAAGATACATATTAAAATATGGATCCAGGATCAAATAAGACAGAAGCCATGCCATCACAAACCAAAAGATTACCTGTGATAACAGCATCAGAAGCCTCCGCTTCAGACCTCCCAGGGAAAGCATAACAATGGGCCCTATCACCTGTCTGTACGTTGCCCCTACCGTGTCGCGCTGTAGTAGCTCCAGTTTGTCCATCACCCCAGCCGTGTTGGTGACCACCATTACCTCGGCCTCCACGTCCTCCAAAATGACGGCCTCTAACATAACCACCTCTACCTCTAGCTATTGAGGGTCTATAACTCTGTTTTGGACAATTCCTCCTAATATGTCCAGTCTCCCCAAATCCATAACATTCTCTGGGGTCTAGCATAGGTCTCTGTGAAAATGACGAAGTCTGGGGATAACCTCTAAACTCTGAGAAGTGTTGACCGGTCTGCGGTGGACCCCCAGCTACAACCTGCAGTGAAGACTGAATGGGTCGGGATGGATAACCTCTTGAACCCTGCCCTCTGGAGTAAGAACCATTAAACTCACCTCCCTTACGAAAACTTTTAGATGTTGATGCCATGGTGAAGTCATCTGGCTTTACTCCCTCCACCTCTATCACGAAGTCTACCACTTCCTGAAAGGATTTTGCTGTAGCCGCTACCTGTAAGGCTGAAACTCGCAAATCTGACCTCACCCCTTCACAAAATGGCGAATCCGTTCTTGTGGACTGAAACAAAGCTGAGTGACATACCTGGATAATGTACGAAACTTAGCCTCATACGCGGTAACCGACATCCTACCTTGCTCCAGGCTCAAGAATTTATCTCTCCTCCTATCCCTCAAGGTCCGGGGAATATACTTCTCCATAAATAAGCTAGAGAATGACGCCCAAGTCATAGGTTGTGCCTGTGCGGGTTGACACTCAACATGTGACCGCCACCACATTTTGGCATTTCCCTGAAAATGATAGGTCACAAACTCAACGCCAAATCGTTCCACTATGCCCATTTTATGTAGTAACTCATGACAATCAACCAGAAAATCATAGGCATCCTCAGATTCAGCACCCTTGAAGACTGGAGGTTTCAATTTCAAGAACTTACTGAAAAGTTCATGCTGATCACTTGTCATTATAGGCCATTTAGTCAAACGAGGAAACGTGCCTATTTCTAATGAGGATTCCATGCGGGGAGCCACAACAGCTGCCTGTTGTACTTCCAGAACCTGAGATGTTGGTGCAGAAATTACTGGAGGTGTCTGGCCTTGATCAGATAACCCGCTAAGATAAGCAAGAACCTCGTTAATCATCTCTGGGGTAGGTTGGGGTGGTAAATCCTCATTCTGCACTTGCTCATTTTCCCCTTCCTCACCCTCTCTTACTACTTCCTCAGTCGGTGGAGGAGTTACCGCCCTAGCACTAGATGGTCCAGGTGCTTGTCCTCTTCTTCTAGAGGACGTCCTCCCACGACCTCTACCACAGCCTCTTGACGCTGCTCCTCTTCGAGCTACAGCCCCAGTGGCTGGCTCAGTTGCGTCTTGTCTTGCCGGTGTTGGTGTTGGCGCAGTTGTTGCTCTAGTTCTAACCATCTGCGAAATAGAGTGAAGATGGTCAGATACCAATTTGTATCACCTAGATACCAATTGGATTCAAGTAATAGCACGAAAGAATGAAAGAATGGAATTTTCCTAAAGTCCTATAGCCTCTCAAAAAAAAGTAAAGGCGTCCCCCTACCGTTCCTTAAGACTCTACTAGACTCGTTCTTGTGTGATGAGACCAACGAACCTAATGTTCTGATACCAAGTTTGTCACGACCCAAAACGAGCCACGAGTGGCACCCACACTTATAAACGAGCCGCGAGTGGCACCCACACTTATCCAATGTGAGCGAACCAACCAATGAAAACCCCAACATATTGAACAAAATACAATGCGGAAGACTTAAAACTCAATAACGAAATCAATTAAATAACTCCTAAGAATTTTAACTCATTATCCCAAAAATCTGGAAGTCATCACCACAAGAACATCTATCCTCAAATTACTAATCTAAGAGTATCTAAGAAGCTAAAATAAGTAAAAAGCTAGTCCATGCCGGAATTTCAAGGCATCAAGACATAAAGAGGAAGATCCAGTCCAAGCTAGAAGCAATAGCTCACCCTGAAATCTGGCTTGTTGAAGACTGGTTAGAGTCGCGGTTGAGTTGAAGACGATGGCCCGTCAGCTGCACTCCACAATTAACAAAGAAAACAAATACAAGTAGGGGTCAGTACAAGGCACAAGTACTGAGTAGGTATCATCGGCCAACTCAAAATAGAAAACAGTATATATCAGATAATAACATAAAGTCAACCATATTACTCAATAGGTGAAAACAACAAGTTCACAATCATGTGAACGACATCAAACACACCTATGAGAACTCAAGTCTCCACACCATACTCATTTGGAAAAAAAATAGGTTCTTTTCATTCGAATTTATTAACATAGTTCAAGATTCATTATCTTTATTCCTCTTGTGTCGGTACGTGACACTCCTCTCCCCTACTACTATGTGTCGGAACGTGCCACTCCGATCCCCTAATTCTACGTGTCGGTTCATGACACCCGATCCCCTAATTCTACGTGTCGGTTCGTGACACCCGATCCCCTAATTCTACGTGTCGGTTCGTGACACCCGATCCCCTAATTCTACGAGTTGGTTCGTGACACCCGATTCCCTAATTCTATGTGTCGGTTCGTGACACCCGATCCCCTAATTCTACGTGTCGGTTCGTGACACCCGATCCCCTAATTCTATGTGTCGGTTCGTGACACTCGATCCCCTAATTCTACGTGTCGGTTCGTGACACCTGATCCCCTAATTCTATGTGTCGGTTCGTGACACCCGATCCCCTAATTCTCATTCTATTAGTTCATCAAGCCTTCTTTTATACCAAGGCATCATCAATGTCATTTCTTTAGTTCATCAAGCCTTCTTTTATACCAGGGCATCATCATTAACAAAGTAAAATTAGTATTCAAGATTCAATAGCCTCATCATGCTAATTTATCACAATTATATAATCATATCATGAAAACACACAATCAAGCATATAGATGATTTTACATAATCACCCAATACATATCATTCTCTATTAAGAGTTTACTATGAAACTAGTATAAACCATAACCTACCTCTACCAAAGATTTGTGATCAAGAAATCTATCCCAAAGCTGCGTTTCCTCTTCGTTCGTCTCTCTCTCGCTCAATCGATCTCCCTCTCTCCCTTCTTTCTATTTTTCCTTTTTCTTTTACCCTAAAATCATATAATTTAAGAATAAAAGATGATACATATAACCCACTTCTTCTTTCAAGGTTATCTCCTTTAACCCCCAAGCAATTTTAATTATTAACATTAATCCACTAACTTTCTAATTAAAAGCATGAATAGTCCAAAACACCACTTTTAAAATAAAAGCAGAATTCTGACTCGAGTGGACCTACGGGGTTTGTGACGGTCCGTCGTGTCTGTGATGGTCCGTCCTGCAGGTCCGTCACAGAGTTCAGAGAGTTGATCTCAGTGCCCAAATTTCAGAATTCTAAGTGTTTTGGAACGAGACCCCCTCGACGGTCCGTCGTGCCAATGACGGTCCGTCCTGCACTTCCGTCACGAAGTTGAGAGAGTCGATTTTAGCACTCAAATTTCAGAATACTAAGTGTTTTGGAACGAGACCCCCTCGACGGTCCGTCGTGCCCATGACGGTCCGTCGTGGGATCCATCGACCAAGACAATTTTTTTTCCCGAAATAAAATCTGCTGCTCAAAACGACTAAACAGGTCGTTACACTCGTAGAGTCAACTTATAGATTTCAATTTTAAGCACAAAATTTACTAAGCCCGAAACCCTTCTATGGAACCCATATATGACCCATATGGCTGACTACATCCCGCCCTATCCATTTGTAGCTCCATAATCAGAGTCTTAACATTTCTAAAACTAAACTTAAATATTTCCTTAATATTACCCGTAGGACTTCTTATAGTCTGTAGCTAAGACTCACAATTCCTGCAACAAGGGAAAACATCTAAACTCTTCCTCTTCAATCTAACTTATCAATTTTTGAAATGTAACACTAATGATAATGCTTCATTTCATATCACTAGTTATTCTTCTAATTGTCGATTAGTTCGTCCCTACTTTGATCAATTTTCAAAAGGTCTTGGTTGAAAGTGAGAGTCAAGTCTCACCATCACCTAGGGTAAAATACTCATAAATAGCTAATAAAGAAGCTAGTTGTGTTGCTAATTCCTCTTCTTCTACTATTGATTTCTTTAGTTTGTGCTAATCTTTACCATCATCTCACACTTATGATACTAAGATTTTGTGACATGTTAAATTAGGACATCTTCCTTTTGTAAAATGAAGAGTATCTCTACCATATATATCTATAAACTTTTTTACTAGACAACCTTTCACTTGTATCATATGTCTTATGTAAAGACAGACCAGTATACATTTGTAGGGAAGTACTAATATTACCAAATAAAATTTGAACTACTACAAATTGACCTCATACCACATACCCAAATATGATGATTACAATTATTTCTTGGGAGGAAGGTGAGGTCACTATATATATCTATGTAAGCTAAATATTTGTGAATCCACTTCGATAGAGTGTATCTAGAACAATATACGTGTATTGTGAGCCCATTTACGTGATATAATCTTATACTTGTATGAATTTTTATTGTGAACCATTCTATTTATTGTGGCTAAATATATGTGAATCCACTTCGATAGAGTGTATCTAGAACAATATACGTGTATTGTGATCCCAATTACGTGATATTATCTTATACTTGTATGAATTTTTATTGTGAACCATTCTATTTATTCTTTTGTTATCTGAACACATCGAACCTCAGTATTTCAATATATTTTAACTTGATATTGTGCGTGTTGTACAAACACTTATACGTTGACTAAGCAAACAAATCTTTTGATTCATGTAAGAATATTTCAATCGCGTAGAAAATGACTAGCATGAGACAAAGAAATCTCATTTTTCATTGATCATGTAGATATGTCTACTTTTGTTTGCAAAGGGTGTAACTTTTTCGATTCTCTCATGAGCTTAGTTCCTCCATGATATCCACCCTTTATCCCACGGGCTCAGTTCAAGGGCATTATGAATTCACTGAAGATGCAAACCAAATAGAGAGGTGGAAAGTTGAAATCAAGAAATTATTCACTTTCATATATAATTGGAGTTGAAATCTGTGGCTCCTCGCCCTTTGTTTTCCACAAATTCCTTGCAGGCAAATAAAGCTGAAAAATTTGAACAAACGCAGAAAAAGAAACAGGTCATTTCTTGGAAAATGGTCCTTAACATTAGTGAAGTGTAACATTTGAAGTGAGGATTAATCAATACTATATGACAAGACATAATTACAATTCTTCAATTAATGTGAAACTCTAACAACCCCGCACGTAGGACTGAACATCTAAAGCATGGAACGTAGCTTATGAAGTAAGGATTTAACCAAGACAAGATAATGAGATAAATTTTCATTTCATCAACAAAACGCAAAACTCTTAATTCACCACACACCTTGAATTAAGCATCTAGAACATGGGGGAGTCCTAGCTTATGAAGTGAGAATTACAAGGCGTTTAGTCAAACACAACTCCAATTTTATTAAATCTCAATAGCATATTCTTGCAAACACTCATTCAAATTTAGAAACAAAATCTAAGAGTCCCTTTACATAAAAAGTTAAATCTCATCAACGCAATCTTTGTAGCTGCGAAAGAACCTAAACCCCCCAAATTCGAACGATATATCATGTCTGGAAAAAAAAGTGAAGCTCAAATAGGAATCAATAATAAACAGCCAAAAAAAGACATAAAAATTAAGCAAAGAAACACAATTTGAGATTTGAGATAAATAAATCACACCCAAAAAAATGGAGCAGATACATACATGGAAGAAACCAAAAGAGATGATCAAAGAAGCCGTGTAATTTGTCAATGGAGTTCCTACACCATAATAACAGTCACCTGCAACTACTATAAAAATACTCTTGCCAAAAGCAGCCATGTCAACTATCACCTATGAAAGAGATTATAGTGTTGCTGGTTATTTAGGGTTTAAGCATAAAGGTCAAATGGTTTGATATAGCATTATATAGAAAGAGGTGTTAAAAAAGGCAAACCTAGCCCCTTTCGGACCAAGCCACACGGGACAAGGAGTTTGAAGGGCTAAGGTGGATCAGCTCGTCATTTTGAAGGGTCTAAAAATGCTCGACTAGACCCATATCTAGAAGGGTCGAGGTTTTGGGCGAGCTAGCACTTCTTTTTTTTCTTGTTTTTCTTTTCAAGTTTATAATTTTATAACATCAACAAAATGAGAAGATTTTAAAATAAATTAGGGAAGACATTCGTGTAGTTTCAACAACACTAGCAAAAAATCTAGTATAATTACCATGTATTTTGCATAGCAAATACGCGACGAGAAAAGAGTGACAAGAAAGATGGGAGGGAGGTAAGGCCAAAATATTTATCTATGTATCCTATATACATGTGAATCTACTTCGATCGAGTGTATCTAGAATAATGTACTGTATTGTGAGCCCTTCTATTTACGTGATATAGCCTTATACTTGTATGTATTTTTATTGTGAACCCTTCTATTTAATCTATTCTTATCTGAACTCATCGAACCTCATTGTTTCAATATAATTTTAAACTTGAGATTGTGCGTGTTGCACAAACACTTATACGTTGGCTAAACAAACAAATCATTTGATTCATGTAGGAATATTTGTTATAGTAAATAGTATTATTTATTTAGCAAAGATTTTAATAATATGGTTTGCACAATATATTATTACAGATTCTTTTGTGTATGTTCAATGTGGATCATAGTATATATCTCTTATTCACGTGAACATATGAAGATGGTCAATGAAACTTTTTATTGGTTAAATAAATATATTAATTTCAATTTACTAAGGTTCAATCATGTAATTCGCGGTATCTCAATAATATTACCTTATAGACGATATTTGTTGTATATTTTTCTTGTCATCTATCCAAGTGTGTTTGCACATGTATTTTACGTTATAATTTTCAGTAGTCATATGAACATGTGAAAAGAACAACTACATTTTATTTTTTAGAAATATTTTTGTTTGTATATTGTTGGGAAAATGCATGATTACTCCCTCAACCTATGCCTGAAATCTCAGAGACACACTTATTTTATACTAAAGTCTTATTACCCCTTGAACTTATTTTATAAATAGTTTTTTACCCCTTTTCGGCCTACGTGGCACTAGCTTGAAAAAAATGTCAACACACGCTGGACTCACAAAATAGTGCCACGTAGTTGTATTTGCAATAATTAGTAATAAGTAAGAAAATATATAATGTTATAACTAAAGAATTAATGTGTAATAGTTGTATTTCAAATAAATTTTATCAATAGTCGTAAGATTTTAATTTAGTGTAGGGACAAAATGAAAATGTTTATTCAATAATATTGAAAATAAGATGTATTTGGTAAAAGATGATTTTTAAACGATTCATATATATTTTCACATATTTTTCATATTTGTTGAGAAAGAACTCGGAATAATAATATATATATATATATATATATATATATATATATATATATATATATATATATATATATATATATATATATATATATATATATATATGCATGTATTAACTTTTCTTCCTCTAAAAAAATTTATTATTTGATCATCGGAGAAATAAAATGTATCCTCACTTAATTCTTCTATTGTTGGCAGAACATTGAAGCATATCATCAAAGGGGAGTTATCACCAACACCATGCACTTAACAAGTTACATAGAAACCACTATTAGAAACTGATTAAACTTTGATCTACTAAAATTATTACAGAAAAGGCAACACAAGGCACAAGTAATACAATGATACAATTGCATATTTTCCCGTTTTGACCAAAAAGAAACATGTCTTTCCACTCACATTCAATAGTAATCAACATATACTAAGATCACTTACAACCTTATTTAAACTCACCCAATGAAAACAAATTGTAATACCACATAGCAAAAATAGACCAAAAATCAGTTTTTTCAAAAAAAAAATCTGCAGGTGCAACAAACAGTGACATCGACGGTCCATCATGCACAACCGTTGATGGGAACAAACTCTAAAAAATTCAGCCGGGAAATTGGCTAAGTCTTGATCGACGGTCCGTAGTCCGTGACCTTCGATCGATACCCCCATTCACCCACTCCTTACAAGAGCTACGGATGACCAACACAGTCCGTAGGTGGAAAATTTGCAGGCATTTAAGGGGAAATGCAGTTGGGTAAACTTCAAATGATAATAACTGTTAGCACAAAATGAATTAGGTGTACCATAACCTACTCACAGATAGATAATTGAATTATCTTTCCATAGCCACCGACCTTGCTAAAGTCAGCCCTACGAATAAAATCTTATGCCTATTCTACTAAAGGCTCGTCGAACAGGCCCTGATGACGGACCCAACGACGGGGCGTCGGGCAGACGACGGACCGTCAGTCCTGGCCGTCATTTGGCCCGACAGCAACTTTCCCAGAGGTCTTTTTGACATTTCCCACTCTGTTTAAACCCTAAATTACGTCGTTTTGATCCTAAATCATCATATTTTAGTCAGTTTAAGCCTGGAATATCCTAACAGAAACGTCAGTGTGTCACCGGTAATACTTTTGGAATCTTGGCCAATCACAACTTACTTTTCTAATATTGGTAAATATGTTTTTTCAAATTAGACAATTAAAAATTCTTACTCTCCTAAGGTACAATAACACATGGAATGATTAATTAAATGGAATAAGCAACAATGATCTAAATGATCTTGACAAATCCATAAGATTTTTCTGATTTTAGTCACCAAAGTTGAAGCAGTAGCGTTTTATGCAGCCATACTGAAAATTTTCTTTGAAATAACGAGGAAGTTCATGAATAAGTTGGTGACAACAATGAATTTGTGACAGTCCATAGTCTTTTAATTATGATGAACACAAATGAGGTGTTCTCACTTTTGTATGATGATGCAAATTTTCTTAGAAATTCAATGGCATCAAATACCTATAAATAATATTTGAATATTGAAACTATTTATCTTCTTTTGGATACTAATGAGGGAATTACATGAAGTTGCACGTGTTTCCATTTGAATAAGCTGTTATTGAATTTTTTATCCTTTAAAATAAATTTTATGCCTCATGAGACATAAGTTCTTTAGAACAACAATCCTAATTAAAGATAATAGGGAGGAAAAAATAGGTGGTTTTTAAATATATGGATTGAAGGACGATATTTTAAGTCGACATATTTTAACCTCTTTCAAATTTACGATCATCTATCTTTTACTATGATTTTTTGTTAGATATTTATTACTAACATTATTCTATACAATATATATTAATTTACTAGGAATACACATACAACGGCCGAAGAACTACTTATACTAAAACCATCCATAGAAACCAATTACAAAAAAGACATTTTCCTATAATAAATAAAGAACAATCTCAACGGTGCATTCCCATTTCAGTTACCAGTCAAACTAAACACACATTCCAAGATCAGTTACACAAAATGGAGCATACTCGGAAAAAAAAACATACCTGATAACCATATCTATTGAGTTTTTTTAATGGCAACAATAGTTGATTCACCTTTTCCATCCGCATGCTTAATATTATCTTAGTATACACATCCAAAACCTTCTTCACCAATTTTAAGTAACATATTAAAATTATTAGTTGCTTGTTTAAGCTCAGGGAATGTGAAAACCCTCAAATTCTGACTTTTCCCTTCACACACATCAGAGAAGCTACGTGCAGAAGAAGTTGAACATGATGACTTAGTTACCCTTTCTGCACCACCACCTGAAATATCTGATTTACTCTAATCTTGGAGTACCATTGGTGCTGATTTTGTTTCCCTATTTCTATTTCTATCCTTGAAGTAAAAACACACTTTATTTTCCCCCTCTTCACAAATTTTAATAGAATTTACCTTTTCAATTAAAAAAAAGGCAACATATCCTTCACCAACATGATCTACCTAGCCCACTAAGTTCCAAATCATTCAGGTTAACCACAAGGATAATAAAGAGAATTGCATTATCCAGGTTAAACTGGAACCTCCCTTAATATGTAAGTTTAAAGTTCAAACTCCACACTGATAGAGCTGTGAAAACTAATACTCAACAAGCAGGATTGGGAGGGGTTATCAAAAAATACAGAGGTGACTGGACCATTCGATTCATAAGTAAATAAGCACATGTTAGTCATATATTGGCAGAGCGAAGAACCCTAAGACGAGGACTTCTTGTGGTTGTGTGGGATATAAACTTCATCCACTAGCTATCAACACATATTCCTCAAAATGATCAATTTACTGGAAGATGATAGTCACTGTTACACTAATTTAATATTTAAATACAGGTAATCGATGGAGAATCTGGGAGCAGCGATGCTAACACACATCTTCATGGAACACAACAAGGTGATGGACATGCGTAGCAATGAAGGCCTTAAATGCAAGTTTTTTGAAAAACCAACCTTTTTAATAGCTCCTCCACTATTTGTAAATGGAGTAGTACGTCCAGACGTTTCAGGAACTATGTACTTAAGGAAATTTAATATTTGTAATAATTATGTGAATGGCCTACCAATGGACCTAAACTCCAACTCACCGGCCTTAAAGAAGAATATCTTAGCAATAGCGAATAATAATATAATTATCAACTTCTAATGCTTTTAACCCAAAAATTTTCCACAATTGTCTAGAGCGCATAGTGAGGAAATAGCTTAAAGGGTTATTCTCAACTGGATAATTGATGATGACATCAAATTCAATACAATCTCACCATGTGTACCACATATGATGTTGAAAATACATTCGCTGTTTCATTCAAGAGTAACAATGATACTTAAATATAATATTGATTTTTTCCCACTAGAAAGTTTCACTTAAAAGTGACAATACTATTTGCATTCAAATAAGAGCGAACAAAGAAGTTAACATTTATAAGAAAATATTCATCATAGCTCGTTTATTGATAATAAATGTTTCGGATGCAGACTCTTTCACCTTACACAAATCAATGTCATAATTTCTTTTGTAAAGATTAAGTTAAGCCGTATGATTATATCCAAAAATGGTGTAAAAATTATTACAAAGAATCTGTGACAAATTAAAGTAGATTTTTTTTAGGTGCAAGTATATTTATACTTAATAAGAATCTAGATGTTCTAGATAATTCGATAATTATAGTAAAGTATAGAATAATCTAGATTCTTGTTAGATATTTAGAAAATAGGGCCAACTAGATTTTTCTTGTAGATCTATCTAGGATAATTTCTAGAATCATTACTACACTAATATAAATAGGGTGGCCATGATCATTTGATGCAACCAAGAACAACCTAAATGAAATAGTCTTTTCCTATATCAGAGTTGTTTTATCCAATATATGGTTTCTCCCTTCTATCTTCTTCTTCCTTAGTTGAACCTTCTGATCGTAGTTAACTGTCTACAGATAGCAGAAGGTCTCCCAGATTATACTTCTCTTATGCTATTCTCTACATGGTATCAGAACCATAGTAGTAGATTCTCTTACGGGTGTTATTTAAAGATCAGGTTGGTGATAGATTCAACTAGTTTGTGTAGATAGATTTTAGCGGTCGTGTTAATGCACTGGGAATGGTGTTGCTGAATCAGTCCAATTACAAGGTATGGAAGACATGTGTGAAATCATAAATTGTGAGAGATGATTTCTGGGATATTGTTAATGGGAATTACATAAGTCCTCTTGCTGACTGACTGGAAAACAACAGTACATACAAGAAGGGGAAGCAGGTTAATGCAAATGCGGAGTTCATTCTGAAGAGGACAATCTCCTCCAATTTATTTGATCAAATTATAAGGTGCAAATCAGCTCACGAAATATGGAGGACCCTTGATTGCTTATTCAACAAGAAGAATGAAGCTTGGCTACAACTATTGAAGAATGGATTGACTAACACTACTCAAGGTAAACATTCTATGAAAGAGTGTTTTATGAAGATTAAGAACTTATGTTTTCAGACATCTTTTTTTTTTAATTAGGAAGAGGTTATTTTTGAAGCACGAATTAGAAGAATAGTCATTCGTGTTGAAATCTAAATATATTCCATTTGTGACGTCGGTTCAAGGATTGTCTGAACAACCATTCGTTGGAGGAATTTGAAAATTTGTTGTCATCACAAGAATTACTAGTCAAGGAGTTGGCTAGTGTGTTTGTCAAATATGGAGAAGTAGATGCTCTTGTAGCCTACTAGAGAAACTTCAAAGAAAATGTAAGAGATATGACGTACTCCCGATCCTCTAGTTTATGCTAGCCTGGAGAAAAGTAAGAGTCTCATAACTGTTACGGTAAGAATCCTCTCAGATGCTATAAATGTGGTAAAATAGGACATGTAAAAAGATATTGTCGAGCCTCCTTGAGTAACATGTCTTAAATTAAGAAAGTTACGGAAGAAGAAGACTTAGGAAGGTGCTTTTTAGCTGAGGCTCGAGCAATAAATGTTATGGTTTCAGTCAACCTTGAAAAGTAGATAGAAAATAAATTATTCATGTATAAAATTAATATGAGTTTGATTGACAGTTAAGACAACACATAATTAATGCACGTATAAGTTAAAAAGGAAATATTTGTATTATTTTATGCAGTAGAGAAGACGAAATATCTAATACATGTATAACTTATTCATGCATAAAACTTCGGGTTCACTTGAGTTTTTTAGATTAGATCAACCTGCAAAAATAGAGACCAAAGAAAAAGAAATATCATAAACTTAGTGGACAAGCTTTGAATTTATTTATAAAAGAACAGAAGTTTATAATTTTTTTTTAAAAAAAAATAAAGTAAACCAGCTGTCTGTTAATTAAAAGATGATGTTGAATGAAATTTTTTTTATTATTAACTCTTTTTCCTCAACAACCAAATAAATATTTATATTTCATAAATAACTTCATGCAAAACCACTACTGCCTACTGCCATTTCACATTTATGGTGTATCACCTTGTTTGGATTGTTGTTACCTCTTGTATTCTGCTGCGACCATCAATGTTAATTTAAATATGTCACAACAAAATACAATACAATTTATTCAAATTTTATATTCATCAGAATAATACAATATAATATATTGTGAAACATTAAATGAAGAGGAAGAGTCAAGTTGTTAACAGATTATAAGGACAATTATAATATGACTCTTTTGCATAATATATATTGAGTACAAATATAGGATTTGTAAGAGTAAAGATGTAAATGGATTCTGTAAAACCTATGGCTACTAGATTCTGCTGTTAAATTGTACATGTTCTCAACAATATTCATATATATTATATTCGAGATTATAGGAAAACTAAAAAAATATCATAAAATAAAATGAAAATTTAAATTATTGAATTCAAATAAAGTTGTAATGGAAATAACCAAACCACATCCACAGAATGCAATACCATGTATGCAGCAATTTCAAAGCCAATGTGAACATGAGATTAATAGTACTGAGTAGATATAACAAGACAAAGGAAGAACATCCAATAAAATTTTAACTTATATAGAAACAGAATCGCTTACTTCGAGATCAACAAAATGAAACAATTCTAAGTGATATCATATCATCTTTGTCCATATCTAACATAAAAAGAAGTTCCACTTCTTGCTAGTAGACAATCAATATCCAACTACTCTATAGCACATGGAGTTCATTTTGAAGAACAAGGTCAGGAAACCGGTGTAAGTTAATAGAATGTGGCAAAGAAATAATTTGTTTGGTTTGGGAAGTGCTATAAAGGAAAATGGGAATAAGATATATAAAGATTGAATCGTGTGAATGAAAATTTACCCCTTGGGCGAAGAAAACTAGTAGGATGTTACGTTTCAAATAACGAATGGTTAAATTAAAAAAAAAAAATTGTAGATTAAGTTAAAGCACATAGAACAACATTATTTTTTAAACCATCAAACTTGAGGATTTACTACAACCATTAAGCAAGCCTCCCGCTTTCTAACTCTTTTGACTTGTACTTTCTACATATCTCTATAACTTTTTTGCATTTTCCTAACATTTATTAGAGTTACGGTAGGAAAGAAAGGCCAGAAGAAAGGATAGACTTTTTCTGGAAAAAAAAATGACAAGCTTCATTTTCCTGCTGCTATTCTGAAGTTGCTAACTATTCGGAATCAGGAAAGTGGACACTTATTCTTTCCTTAATTGGTGTCCTACAAGAAGGGCATTCGTCCATTCCTTTCTTTTGGTGAAGCACATTGCAATCTTCACAAAGAACTTGATGTGCGCAAGGGATAAAAACCACTGATATATGTTCATGCATACACATAACACACTCCCTCTCCAACTTTACAGCATTAGAGTCAGAACTTTCTGCATAGGTTGATAAACCCTTTGTCAATTGAGGAATGCCTCGTTTTAGTGCCTCTGTTATTAATCTTTCAGATTGGAATCTCAACTGAGAAATTTCACTCTCACACTTTTGTATTTCTTCTTTATACTTTTGCTTGTTTCTCTCTACCTTCTCTCTATAATTATGACGCTGCACTTTTCCCTTACCACGGAGTTGTTCTCTTTCATTTTTCAGACAATCAGCTTGTTGTTGAAATCTTTGTTTCACCGATTCCTCATGCTTAAATAGATCCTGAAATTCATAAATATTTACAAATTTATTTTCATAATAGATGGAATATCAAATAGCATATGCATTATCAGTAGGGCTGCATAAGTGAAAGCTTGAACCACTATTACCAAAGGCAATAAGTAAAAAAAACCAGTTACTAACAATATAAAGACTCTAAAACACGACCTATATTTGTAAAAGAAACATTTTACCTTGATCAACTAGGAAAAGAAGTTTAATTAGTTGAATAAATGTACCTTATATTGGTGCAGAACCTTGTTGGCTTTCTCTTGCTGCTGTTGCAAAGAAGTTTTTTCCTGCTTGATAGCAGATAAATCCTCCTCAAATGAGCGCTTCTCCATTTCCGCTTCTTGACACTTCTTTAGTGCTTCCTGCTCTTTTGCTAAAGAATTATTGACGTTCATAGCATGCTTTCCGGTAGAGAGCATTACGGCTTCCAAATCCTTCTTCAGTCCAACATTATCCATCTCCATGGTGTTAAGAAGAGAATTAATTGTCTCACCCATGGAATTAGTATTTACCAATGCTTGCTTCATCTCAATAATCCTCCTCATGGTGGGTTCCTCCAGCATATGCTTTTCCTGGTGATCATTTTCAGCATCTTCTTTTTCTTGCCTCATCCTTTTAAGCTCAGCCTGGTCCTTGCCAAGCCTCCGGGTAGCCTGCATTACCTTCTCATTTGCCCAATCAGACCACCCTTGGAGCTGTTCCTGCAGTGTCTTTAAATGAGAAGTTAGAAACAATATAGTTTCATCTCTCTCATTTCGAGGGACATATTTACCCAAAGACTCATCATATGGGATACCAACATAATAATCTTGCACCGCAGAAGAAATAGTTGTGTTGTCGGGGACTTTTTTGCTGGACTTAGGCTCCATGGATAATAAATCCAGATCCTTTTCATTTATATTATCTTTAATAGGTGGCACTTTGGAAGTGTCACTTGCAGGTGCTATGGGTGAGGAAAGACATTTACTATCAAAACTTTCTGTAGCTAGAGGTTGATTGCATTTAACCAAAATTTTCATTTTAGAGTGCGAACTCTTCTTTGTTGCACCAGAAGAAGAAGAGTCCAGTTTCTTGTCCAAAACAAAACTACAGCAGGCGGACATGTCCTCTGAATCTATATTTGGTGCAGTTTTCACTTCTTGTTCAGCATCATACTGAGGACACCCGCTCGTCAATGGGTCAACCTCAAATAGAGTGACTCCTTTTGTTGGTTTCTCTAATAAATCATATCTTAGAAACTCCGTAAGAGACGACTCATGTGAATCAGAAGAAGTTCCTAGAGGAATCTTAGATTCAAACTTCCTCTTGTTCCTGCTTCCTTTTTCCTCATCTGAAATCGCCAACGACTTTTCATCCGCATCATCACTGATGTTATCATCAACCATGTTGATTATGTTTTCTTTGAGTGTTTATTACTGCTGTAATAGTTTCGGTCCTGCAACAAAATTCATTCAAGTGATAATATGGACGTGAGAGGATTATAATTTAAAGATAAAAACATAAAAACAGAGAATTAGAGTAGCTAAACAAAAAGAAAGAACCAGATAATTATTCTTTGATAGGATAATTAAAAGAAAAAAAAATGACAGGCTAATAGCAAGAAGAACAATTCTAGTGAGACCAATAAAGCAGAAATAGTTATCATATATGTGGAACTCCCAAAGATAGGCTAAAAACAATAAGAACAACTCCAATTTAGCTCAATGAACCAGCAATATTATCATACATGTGAAGCTGCAAAAGAATTAATATTCTTTGAGGATTACAAATTCTACTATATTTCATTTACTTAAATCTCTATTCTTCAATGTAACAACATTCAGTGGAAATCCAGCCGTTAAAATTGATAAGAAACATAGCAACAGAGAAAATAAAAATTGCCAAAACAAAAGGGAAAATTAGTATTCATTATTCAAACAGAATTGTGAACAACAAAAAACAACTCTAGTAAGCATAATAAAAGGAGCAATGTTATCAAAGTAAATGGATATACAAGAAAAATAAAAGATTCCTCTGAGTCACAAGATTTTTTCCCTAAAACCACTTGAATATATAAAAAAACATCATTTTCTACAAAAAAAAATAAAAAAAAAATATGCACTCAAATGAATAAAAAAACTTAAATTTCTGATGAAAAAAAAATTCACTCATCAGAAGTGGCAAAAAAGAAACAGTTCAATCTCTATCCAACTAAACAAGCAGTATCACAGACGAACACAGAAAACTTCAAAGCTCAAACTCTAGCAAGAAACCAATTATAAAACAATCTTTTGAAACTCAAATAAACTCATCCCAAAAATAAAATCAAGACAATAAAAAAAGGGGTCGTACCAAAAGTGAAAAAAATGGATTCTTTATATCAAGAAAGAAACTCAATTTAACAAAAGTTAAATCCAAAATCAAAAGGTTCACTCACTAAAGAGTTTGAAAAGGCATAAAGAAAGGGTAAACTCCATTGAGGAGAAGCAATGAGTTGTCTTTGATTTGTGGTGCCAAACACTAAACTTTGGATTCATTATATAGAGTCATTGACTTGATGGAAATTATGGTTAGTACACTGTATTTAATGTCCAACTCATCCATAAATAAAATGTAATTTAAAACTTTTTTCCATTTTAAAGGAGTTTGTTGAAGTATTTATTGTATAATACATATAGTCAATGTGAAAATCCTCAAATATTTGGCATGGTTGGATGTAAGTCAAAGAAGTAAAATATATATATTCAATTCATAGGATCTAATGAGTCTTTCTAGGATATTTCAAATTAAAGTAATTATAGTAAGATGGATTTGAAAAAATAAACATAATTTATCAATGTTGTTGTAGCACATTAGTCTTTTAAATTAATGGTACCAATATCTCGTATTGATTTATTTTGATTTTACTTAATTTTATGGAAAATATGTGAAATAATTAAACTAAATGATACAATTAGTATTTCCCTCCATTTCAATAAGCAAAGGTTGTCATTAGAAAGGGTGAACAAAGTTGATTTTCTTAAGCAAAGGTCATAAATAATTATCTTGATAACCGATGATGAGACCATTCTCGACATGATCTCTCCATGTGTCCCAAGCATGAAACTGGAAAGACATTCCCCATTTTAGAGTGACTTTTAAAAATTGTACGGAAAATTTTCCCACCTAAAAATTTCCACTTACGGACAACTTTTCAAAATTGTACGGAAAATGAGAAAACTATTTCTGTCGGTAATAAATGTATCAGAAAGAAAAGAGACCGAAGGTAGTTAGTGAAAATAAAGGGTTGTCGTTACCTCAGGAAACAATCACGACATCATCCTCAACACTAGACATGATTTGTCATTTTAGATTGCTCTTAACGCGAACTCCACATGCCCTAGACGTAAGTTGAAAAGCAATTGTCACTTTAGATCTTGCCAAGACTCTATATCCTTAAAAGTAATAGTAAGTTTGCCACCAATAGTGCCTATAAGCTTATCCACTCAAAAACCACTCACTCCATGCCAAATCAAGGAATTAAGAAGTTTGACTGGATTCGGAATATGACGTGTCCCAACAAAATCAAAACCTTCATCTAGCTCATGAATCACCAAAAAAAATCCTTTGCTCCCAATACCTTAAAAAAATTGGCTTGGATATCAACCCTGGTTGTCAAATATGTGCGGCGACCAAAATGAGGACAAAGACCATATCTTCTTCACATGTACCAAAGTTATTGAATTATGGGATACCATCATGGTGAGAAATAGCTCGATGCATAAGCTTGATAGAAGCATGCTCTTCCTGGAGAATTGACATAACACCTAGAATTGAATTGCCACAAAAGAGTACAACAATATTATTCTTTGGGATGTTGTCCTCCCTGAATGCCTCTGGGTCATTTCCCTCCAAAGAAATAACCACCTTTTCAACTAAAAAAGGCAACATCTCCTTCACCAACATGATCAACCTAGCCACTTAGTTCAAAATCATTCAGGTTAACCACAAGGCTAATAAAGAGAAATGTATTATCCAGGTTAAGCAAGAACCTCCCTTAACATGTAGGTTTAAAGTTCAAACTCAACATTAATGGAGTTGTGAAAACTAATCGTCGACAAGGAGGCTTAGGAGGGGTTACCAAACACTACAGAGGTGACTCGACAATTCGATTCATAAGTAAATAAGCACATGTCAGTCCTATATTGGCCGAGCTAAGAGCCCTGAGACAGGGACTACTTGTGGTTTTGTGGAAAATAAACTTCAACCCCTAGATATCAACACATACTCCTCGAAAATGATCAATTTACTGGAACATGATAATCACTCTTACACAAATTTAATTTTTGAATGTAGGTAATAAATGGAGAAGCTGGGAGCAACGATGCCAATACACATCTTCATGGAGCACAAAAAGGGGGTGGACATGCTTAGCAATGAAGGCCTTAAATGCAAAACTTTTAAAAAACCAACCTTTTTAACAGCTCCTCCACTGTTTGTAACGGGATTAGTACGGGAAGACAATTTAGGAACTATGTACTTAAAATAATTTAATCTTTGTAACAATTATGTGAATGGCCTACCAATGGCCCTAAACTCCAACTTACCAGCATGAAGCAGTATATCTTATCAATAGCTAATTATAATATAGCTTATCAACTTCTAGTTCTTTTAACCCAAAAATTTTCCACAATTGTCCAGAGCGCATAGTGAGGAAATCGCTTAAAGGATTATTATCAATTGGATAATTTATGATGCCATCATATTCAATACAATCTAACCATGTGTACCACATATGACGTTGAAAAGACATTCGCCGTTTCATTCAAGAGTAACGATGATACTTATATATAATATTGCTCATTTCCCACTAAAATATTTCACTTAAAGTGACAAAGTTATTTGCATTCAAATAAGAGCGAACAAGGAAGTTAATATTTATAAGAAAAGATTTTAATCATAGCTCATTTATTGATAATAAATGTTTCCGATGCAGACTCTTTGTGTCACGACCCAAAACGGGTCGCGAGTGGCACCCACACTTATCCTCCTATGTGAGCGAACCAACAAATATAATCCCAAGCTTTACCAATATTCAATCATAACGAACAAATTATAATGCGGAAGACTTAAAACTCATTAATATAATCAATCAATACTAACTTCTAAAATTCAATCTTATTATTCCCAAAAACTGGAAATCATCACCGCAAGAACATCTATTCTCAAATTACTAAATCTAAGAGTATCTAAGAGGCTAAAATAAGTAAACAAATGGTCCATGTCCGAACTTCAAGACATCAAGACGGGAAAGAGAGAATCTAGTCCAAGCTAGGAACAATAGCTCACCCTGAAATCTGATGTGATGAAGATTGGCTAGAGTTGCGGGCGAGTCGAAGTCGATGGCACGTTTGCTGCACTCCACAATAACAAAGAAAACAATTTACAAGTAGGGGTCAGTACAGGGAACAAGTACTGAGTAGGTATCATCGGCCAACTCAAAATAGAAAGCAATATATATATAGAATAATAACATAAAATCGACCACAATACTTAACAAGGTGAAAACAACAAGTTCAAGAATCATGTGCAACAACATCAACCACACCTATGAGAACTCAAGTCTCCACACCATACTCGTTTGGGAATAGGTTCTTTTCATTCGAATATATTAACATAAGTCAAGATTCATTCTCTTTATTCTTCTTGTGTCGGTACGTGACACTCCGCTCCCCTACTACTACATGTCGGAACGTGACACTCTGATCCCCTAATTCTACGTGTCAGTTCGTGACACCCGATCCCCTAATTCTACGTGCCAGTTCGTGACACCTGATCCCCTAATTATACGTGTCGGTTCGTGACACCCGATCCCCTAATTCTACGTGCTAGTTCGTGACAACCGATCCCCTAATTCTACGTGTTGGAACGTGACCCTCCGATCCACTAATCTCATTATCTCAGTTCATCAAGCCCTCTTCATACTAGGCGTTATCTTAATAGAGGGAATTTAAGGTTTAAGATTCAACAGCCTCATTATTCTAATCCATCACAATTACATAATCACATCATGCAAACACACAATCAAGCATATAGAAGATTTTACAGAATTACCCAATACATATCAATCGCTATTTAGAGTTTACTATGGAATAGCATAAACCATAACCTACCTCCACCGAAGAATCGTGATCAAGCAAGCTATCCCCCAAAACCTTGTTGTCCTCTTCTTTTCTCCTTTTTCTCGCTCGTTCTCCCTATCTCTGTTCTTTCTCTTTTTCCTTTTTCCAGATTTCTCTTTGTTTTACCCTAATTACCATATAACTCACTATGATGAAAGTAGCCCATTAATTAGGTTAGTTGTCTCCTTTAACCCCCAAATAAGTAAATTATTAACATTAACCCACTAACTTTATAATTATAATCATGAATAGTCCAAAACACCCCTTAAAAACTTTTGACAGAAATCCGACCGAGTGGACTTATGGAGCCTGTGACGGTCCGTCATGACTGTGACGGTCCGTCATGACTGTGACGGTCTGTCCTGCAGGTCCGTCACAAAGTTCAGAGAGTTAATTAGGTGGAAAGATTTATGATGGTCCGTCGTGCCTACGACGGTCCGTCCTGAAGTTCCGTCGCGAAGTTCAGAGAGTCGATCTCAGAACCCAAATTTCTGAATTCTAAGTGTTTTGAAACGAGACCCCCTCGACGGTCCGTCGTGCCTTTGATGGTCCGTCGTGGGATCCGTCGACACAGATAGTTATTACCAGAAATAAACTCTACTGCTCAAAACGACTAAACAGGTCATTACAATAGATACAAATTTACCCATCGTTCATCCTCGAACGATCAAGGAAGAAAAACAAGGACGAGAAAGAGTACCTGGATCTGTGAACAGATGCGGATATTTTTCTTGCATATCAGCCTCATTCTCCCAAGTGGACTCTTCAACTGGCCGATTCTTCCACTGAACCTTGATAGATGCAATCTCCTTTGATCTCAACTTGCGGACTTATCTATCTAAAATAGCAACAGGCTCCTCCTTATAAGACAGATTCTCATCAAAAAGAACTGAATCCCAACGAATAATGTAATTCCCATCCCCATGGTATTTCTTCAGCATAGACATATGAAATACCGGGTGCACTCCTGAAATTCCTGGGGGCAAGGCTAGTTCATAGGCCACCTCCCCTACTCCCTTAAGTACTTCAAATTGTCCGATATACCTCGGACTTAGCTTACCTCTCTTACCAAACCGCATCACACCCTTCATGGGTGAAACCTTCAGCAAGACTTGTTCACCCTCCATGAACTCCAAGTCTCTAACCTTTCGATCTGCATATTCCTTCTGCCTACTCTGAGCTGCTAAAAGCTTTTCTTGAATAGATTTCACTTTCTCTAATGAATCCCTCAGAAGATCAGTGCCCCAAGGCCTAACCTCAAACGCATCAAACCAACCAATGGGAGACCTACGTCTCCTCCCATACAGTGCCTCAAATGGAGCCATATCAATGCTTTAGTGATAGCTATTATTGTATGAAAGCTCTGCCAATGGTAAAAAGTTATCCCAATGACCACCAAATTCTATCACACATGCACGAAGCATATCCTACAACACCTGAATCGTTCGCTCAGACTAACCATCGGTCTGAGGGTGAAATGCAGTACTAAGATCCAACTTAGTACCCAATTCAGCATGCAATGTTCTCCAAAACTTAGAAGTAAATTGCGTACCTCTATCTGATATGATGGAAAGTGGAACCCCATGCAATCGGAAAACTTCTGAGATATAGATTTTGGCTAACTTCTCTGCATTGTAAGTCGTCTTGACAGGAATGAAGTGAGCAGACTTAGTTAACCTGTCAAAAATCACCCAAATAGAATCAAACTTACCCAATGTCTTTGGAAGACCAACCACGAAGTCCATTGCAATTCTCTTCCACTTCTATTCAGGAATGGACATCCTCCGAAGTGTTCCTCCGGGCCTCTGCTGTTCATACTTTACTTGCTGACAATTTGGACATTTGGCAACAAAATCAACAATGTCACGCTTCATTCGACTCCACCAAAAGTGTTGCTTTAGGTCACGGTACATCTTGGTTGCACCAGGATGTATAGAATATTCGGAACTATGAGCCTCTGTAAGAATAGTGTGGATCAAATCATCAACACAGGGCACACATACCCTTCCCTTAATTCTCAAAACACCTTCCTCATCCACTATTGCTTCTATAGCCTCTCCTCGCAACACCATATCCTGAATTCGGCTCAGCTTCTCGTCATCAAACTGTTTTCCCTTGATCTTGTCAAGAAAAGAAGATCTTGCCTCCACACAGGCCAAAAATCCTCCCTTCTCTAGTACTTCTAGCCTCATAAAGTCATTAGCCAGCGTCTGAACCTCCCTAGACAATGGGCGTCTAGAAACCTGTAAGTGAGCTAGACTTCCCATGCTACCTGCTTTTCTACTTAAAGCATCAGCCACCACATTTGCTTTTCCTGGGTGATACAGGATAGTAATGTCATAATCTTTCAATAGTTCCATCCACCTCCTCTATCTCAAATTCAAATCCTTCTGGGTAAAGACATACTGTAAACTACGAAGATCTATATAAACTTCACACTTAACCCCATATAGATAATGTCTCCATTGCTTTAGTGCAAATACAACTGCAGCCAATTCCAAATCATGGGTCGGATAGTTACGTTCATGTACCTTTAGTTGCCTCGAAGCGTAAGCGATTACATTCCTTTCCTGCATTAGCACTGCACCCAACCCAGAATAAGATGCATTGCAATAAACAATGAAATTCTTACCCTCCACTGGCAAGGTAAGAATAGGTGCAGTAGTCAGCAAGGTCTTGAATTTCTGAAAGCTTTATTCACATTCATCCAACCATACAAATGGAACGTTCTGCTTAGTCAAATTTGTCAGCGGAGAAGCAATAGAAGAGAATCCCTTGACAAATCGACGGTAGTAGCTAGCTAAACCAACAAAGCTCCTTAACTCTGAAACATTAGTAGGTCTTACCCAATTCCTCACTGTTTCGATCTTAGAAGGATCCACCATCACTCCATCCTTAGAAACTACGTTCCCTAAGAAGGACACTGAATCTAGCCAAAACTCACACTTGGAGAATTTGTCATAAAGCTTTTTCTTTCTCAACAACTCCAATACAATTCTCAAATGCTCCTCATGTTCCTTTTTTCTCTTTGAGTATATCAGTATGTCATCAATAAATACGATAACAAAGAGATCCAGATATGGCTTAAAAATCCCGTTCATCAGGCTCATGAAAGCAGGAGGGGCACTCGTAAGACCAAAAGACATCACTACGAATTCCTAATGCCCATACCTGGTTCGAAAAGCAGTCTTTGGCACATCTCTTGCCCGTATTTTCAATTGATGATAACCGGATCTCAAATCAATTTTAGAGAAGACACAAGCACCTTGTAACTGATCGAACAAATCATCAATGCGAGGAATGGGATACTTGTTCTTGATAGTGACCTTATTCAACTACCGGTAGTCTATGCACATCCAGAAACTTCCATCCTTCTTCTCACAAATAACACAGGAGCACCCCAAGGAGATGCACTTGGTCTAATGAAGCCTTTACCTAACAATTCCTGAAGTTGAGCCTTTAACTCCCTTAACTCTGCCGGGGCCATTCTATAAGGGGGAATAGAAATGGGGCGAGTATCCGGCTCCAAATCAATGCAGAAATCAATATCCCTATCCGGTGGCATGCCGAGAAGGTCTGCCAGAAACACATCCAGGAACTCACGGACTACCGAGACAGACTCAATCGAAGGTACTTGGGAAGTATCATCCCTGAGATGGTCCAAGAAAGCTAAACAACCCTTACTAACCATTCTCTTAGCACGAAGAAAAGAAATGATACGAACTGGGGTGGAAATATAGTCATCCTCCCATACTAGCGGATCTGTCCCAGGCTTGGCTAATGTCACAGTTTTGGCATTACAATCTAAGATTGCAAAATTTGGAGAAAGCCAAGTCATACCCAGAATCACATCAAAATCAACCATATCTAGGATAATCAAATCTACATGAGTATTGCTCCCCATAAAAGTCACAAGACAAGACCTATACACCTTCTCAACTATCACTGACTCACCCACAGGCGTAGAGACATGAATAGGCATGTCAAGCAAATCACAATGTAAATCAAGACCAGTAGCAAATGCGGAAGATACATATAAAATTGTGGACCCAAGGTCAAATAATACAGAAGCCATGCAATCACGAACCAAGAGATTACCTGTGATAACAGCATCAAATGTCTCCGCTTCAGACCTTCCGGGGAAAGCATAATAATAGGCCCTATCACCTGTCTGCCCGTTGCCCCTACCATGTTGTGTTGCAGTAGTTCCAACTTGTCCGCCACCCCGACTGCCTTGATGACCACCATTTCCTTGGCCACCACGTCCTCCGGAATGGTGGCCTCTACCATGATCACCTCTACCTCTAACCATTGGGGGTCTGTAACTCTGTTTTGGACAATTCCTCCTACTATGTGCAGTCTCCCCACATCCATAACATTCTCTGGGGTCAAGCATAGGTCTCTATGAAAATGACGAATTCTGGGGGTAACCTTCAAACTCAGAGAAATGTTGACTGGTCTGCGGTGGACCCCCAGCTACCGCCTGCAGTGAAGACTGAATGGGTCGGGTTGGGTAACCTCCGGAACTCTGCCCTCTGGAGTAAGACCCACTGAACTCACCTTCCTTACGGAACCTCTTAGATGTCGATGTTGTGGTTAAATCGCTTGGCTTCACCCCTTCTACCTCTATCACAAAGTCAACTACTTCCTGAAAAGATTTTGCTGCAGCAGCTACCTGTAAGGCTGAAATCTGCAAGTCTGACCTCAATCCTTTCACAAAGCGACGAATCCACTCTTGTGGACTGAAGCAAAGCTGAGTGGCATATATGGATAATGCAAGAAACTTAGCCTCATAAGCAGCAACAGACATCCTTCCTTGCTCTAGGCTCAGGAACTCATCTCTCCTCCTATCCCTTAGAGTCCGGGGTATATACTTCTCCATAAACAAGTTAGAAAATGATGCCCAAGTCAGGGGTGGTGATTGTGCTGGTTGACACTCAACATACGACTGCCATCACATTTTGGCATCCCCCTGAAACTGATAGGTCACAAACTCAACACCGAATCATTCTACTATATCCATCTTGTGTAGCAGTTCATCACAATCAACCAGAAAATCATAGGCATCCTCAGATTCAGCACCCTTGAAGACTGGAGGTTTCAACTTTAAGAATTTAGTGAAGAGTTCATGTTGATCACTCGTCATTATAGGCCCTGTAGTCAATCGATGAAACGTGCCTATTTCCAATGAAGCATCCATGCGGGGAGCCCCAGCAGCTGCACGTTGTACTTCTGGAACCTGAGGTGCTAGCGCAGAAAACACTGGAGGCGTTTGTCCCTGATCAGATAACCCGCTAAGATAAGCAAGAACCTGGTTAATCATCTCTGGGGTAGGTTGGGGTGGTAATTCCTCATCTTGCACCTGCTCATTTTCCCCTTCCTCACCCTTTCTTACTACCTCGTCAGTTAGTGGAGGAGTCGCCGCCCTATTACTAGCCGGACCAGGTGTTCGTCCTCTACCTCTAGAGGGCCTTCCCCTGCGACCTCTACCACGGCCTCTTGCCACTGCTCCTCCTCGAACTACAGCCCAGTGGCTGGCTCAGTCGCACCCTGTCTTGCCGGTGCTGGTGTTGGCACAGTCGTTGCTCTAGTTCTAACCATCTGCAAAATAGAGTGAGGATGTCAGACACCAATTTGTATCACCTAGATACCAATTGGATCCAAGTAATAGCACGAAAGAAACAAAGAATGGAATTTTCCTAAAGTCCTATAGCCTCTCAAAGAAAAGTAAAGGCGTCCCCCTACCGTTCTTCAAGACTCTACTAGACCTGTTCTTGTGTGATGAGACCAACGAACCTAATGCTCTGATACCAAGTTTGTCACGACCCAAAATGGGTCGCGAGTGGCACCCACACTTATCCTCCTATGTGAGCGAACCAACAAATCTAATCCCAACGTTTACCAATATTCAATCATAACGAACAAATTATAATGCGGAAGACTTAAAACTCATTAATATAATCAATCAATAATAACTTCTAAAATTCAATGTTCTTATTCCCAAAAAATGGAAGTCATCACCACAAGAACATCTATTCTCAAATTACTAAATCTAAGAGTATCTAAGAAGCTAAAATAAGTAAACAAATGGTCCATGTCCGAACTTCAAGACATCAAGATGGGAAAGAGAGAATCCATTCCAAGCTAGGAACAATAGCTCACACTGAAATCTGATGTGATAGAGATTGGCTAGAGTTGCGGGCGAGTCGAAGTCGATGGCACGTTTGCTGCACTCCACAATAACAAAGAAAACAATTTACAAGTAGGGGTCAGTACAGGGAACAAGTACTGAATAGGTATCATCGGCCAACTCAAAATAGAAAGCAATATATATAGAATAATAACATAAAATCAACCACAATACTTAACAGGTGAAAATAACAAGTTCAAGAATCATGTGCAACAACATCAACCACACCTATGAGAACTCAATTCTCCACACCATACTCGTTTGGGAATAGGTTCTTTTCATTCGAGTATATTAACATAAGTCAAGATTCATTCTCTTTATTCCTCTTGTGTCGGTACGTGACACTCTGCTTCCCTACTACTACGTGTCGGAACGTGACACTCCGATCCCCTAATTCTACGTGTCGGTTCGTGACACCCGATCCCCTAATTTTATGTGCCGGTTCGTGACACCCGATCCCCTAATTCTACGTGTCAGTTCGTGACACCCGATCCCCTAATTCTACGTGCCGATTCATGACACCCGATCCCCTAATTCTACGTGTTGGAATGTGACACTCCGATCCACTAATCTCATTATCTCAGTTCATCAAGCCCTCTTCATGCTAGGCGTTATATTAATAGAGGGAATTTAAGGTTTAAGATTCAGCAGCCTCATCATTCTAATCCATCACAATTACATAATCACATCATGCAAACACACAATCAAGCGTATAGAAGATTTTACAGAATTACCCAATACATATCAATCGCTATTTAGAGTTTACTATGGAATAGCATAAACCATAACCTACCTCCACCAAATAATCATGATCAAGCAAGCTATCCCCCCAAACCTTGTTGTCCTCTTCGTTTCTCCCTTTTCTCGCTCGTTCTCCCTCTCTCTGTTCTTTCTCTTTTTCCTTTTTCCAGATTTCTCTTTGTTTTACCCTAATTACCATATAACTCATTATGATGAAAGTAGCCCATTAATTAGGTTAAGTAGTCTCCTTTAACCCCCAAATAAGTAAATTATTAACATTAACCCACTAACATTATAATTATAATCATGAATAGTCCAAAACACCCCTTAAAAACTTTTAACAGAAATCCGACCCGAGTGGACTTACAGAGCCTGTGACGGTCCGTCATGACTGTGACAGTCCGTCCTGCAGGTCCGTCACAAAGTTCAGAGAGTTAATTAGGTGGAAAGATTTGTGACGGTCCATCGTGCCTACGACGGTCCGTCCTTCAGTTCCGTCGCGAAGTTCAGAGAGTCGATCTCAGTACCCAAATTTCAGAATTCTAAGTGTTTTGGAACGAGACCCCCTCGACGGTCCGTCGTGCCCATGACGGTCCGTCGTGGAATCCGTCGACACAGACAGTTATTACCAGAAATAAACTCTACTGCTCAAAACGACTAAACAGGTCGTTACACTTTGACCTTACACAAATCAATGCCATAATTACTTTTGTAAATATTAAGTTAACCTGTATGATTATATTCAAAAATGGTGTAGAAATTATCATAAAGAATTTGTGAAAAATTAAAGTTGATTTTTTGGAGGTGCAAGTAAGTATCTTTGATATTTATACTTAATAAAATACTAGATGTTCTAGATAATTCGATACTTATGGTAAAGTATATAATAATCTAGATTCTTTTTAGATATTAAGAAGATAGGGACTTCTAGAATTTTTTTGTAGATCTATCTAGGATAATTTCTAGAAGAATTACTACACTAGTATAAATAGAGTGGCCATAGTCATTTTTAAGCAACCATGAAAAACCTAAATCAGATAGTCTTTTCTATAACAAAGTTGTTTTATCCAAAATATTGCTTCTCCCTTCTAGCTTCCTCTTCCTTAGTTGAACCGTATGATCTTATTTAACGGTCTTGAGATAGTAGAAGGCATCCCCGATTATACTTCTTTTCTGCTATTCTTTACATAGTATCGTAGCCATAGTCATAGATTGAATTACGAGTGTTATTTCAAGATCTTATTGGTAACGATTTGACTTGTTTGTGTAGATGTATTTTAGTTGTCGTATTAATGGACTGAGGATGGAGTTATTGAATCAGTCCAATTACAAGGTGTGGAAGACATGCATGAAATCATACCTTGTGGGAGATGATTTATGGGATGTTTTTAATGGAAATTACATAAGTTCTCTTGCTGATGGACCAGAAAACAGCAGGTCATACAAGAAGTGGAAGTAGGTTAATGAAAATGCGGAGTTCATTCTGAAGAGGACAATCTCCTCCTGTTCATTTGATCATATTATAAGGTGCAAATCAGCTTAAGAAATATGGAGGACCCTCGATCGCTTATTCAATAAGAAGAATGAAGATCGGCTACAGATGTTGGAGAATAGTCATTCTTCTTGAAACCTTAATATATTCCATTTGTGACGTCGATTTAAGGATGGGCTGAACAACCATTCTTTGGAGGAATTTGAAAATTTGTTGTCATCACAAGAATTACTAGTCAAGCAGTTGGCTAGTGTGTTTGTCAAAGATGGAGAAGGATATGCTCTTATAGCCGACAAGAAAAACTTTAAAGAAAAAGTAAGAGATATGACGTACTCGCGATCCTCGAGTGGTTCAAGTTCCCCTGGAGAAAAAGAAGATCTCCTAAATATTATGATAAGAACCTCTCCGATGCTAAATGTGGTAAAATAGGACACATAAAAAGATAGTATCAAGCCAAGGAGAGTAACATGTCTTAAATTAAGAAAGCTACGGAAGAAGAAGATTAGGGAAGGTGCTTTTAGTTGAGGCTTGAGCAATAAGTATTATGGTTTCAATCAAACTTGATAAGTAGATAGAAAATAAATTATTCATGTATAAAATGAATATGAGGTTTGGATGACAATTTAGAAAAAAAACATAATTAATAATCATATATTTATATAAAAGAGATCTATAGGCCTGTCTATGTGGCGCCACCACAAGCAAGAATTTTCTTTTAAATTTATTTATTTTCAAAAATAGCCTTCATCTTTCATGAAAAGTTACGAATTTAATGAAGAGTTGCGGCTTTTATCAAAAGTTGTGACTTTTATGAAAGCTTGTGACTTTTATGATGAGTTGTGACTTTTATCAAAAGTTATTACTTTAATGAAATGTTTGCGACTTTATGAAGTTTTTTTGACTTTTATGAAGGGTTGTGAACTTTATGAAGGGTTGCAAATTTTCCAAATAGTTGAATCATTTCTAATAAGGTACAGTAAACATTTGTTCACACTACCCTTTTGTTTATAAATAGAAGGATTTCCTCACATTTTAAAACAACAAATTTCTGATCTTTCATTCTACTTCCGCAAAATTTAATATTTTTTGTACTTTGCTCCTTTTGAGTGACTTACTAATACCACTTTTTTTAAAAAAAATAAGTTGGTAAATAAAATTGTTCTATCCTAAGAGGATGTAATTCTTTAAACCTCTGTACTTGAAGGGAATAGTTTTCTTAAGTGGACATTGTGTATTCAGTGGACATGATTTTTTCTTTTATATTTCATTCTATTTATACATATCCTGGTGTGTCTTTTAACACTCATTAATTTATGTTAATGATATTAATTGTTGTTGTTGAGTACATTTTTAAACTTTGTTTTTTATGTTTTTGCAAAAATATTCTCCTGTTATATTGAAAGTATACACATATAGTACGTATATTTATTATACAGAAAATACTTATTGTAAAAGTACTATATATAAGCTTACATATAATCTTTTCTTACATAAATATGAAATTTCTCACTTATGAATTGAAGATATTCTTTATGCAAGTTTAAAAGTTATAATTGATTTCATGTGTAAGCATAATTTCTTTTTTAAATAAGTTAAAAACATTTAAATTTTCCCCGTAGACATATTTCACAATTGTATAATTTGTGCAAGTTAAATGTTTCTTTTTATTACGAAATGCCTTTGTATGTATATTCATATTTTCTTTTTTATTTTCCTTTCAATGTTGATTAATGAACCAATGATTTATTATATCGTGAATAATTAATTCATTAGAGGTTCTTGACTTATGTGATAATGACAAATAATCAAATTCATGTCGGTATACTGCAAATATATTTGTAATAACCTACTTTTATATTACTTTTAATGTATGGATATTAATAAAAAAAATTATTTGCAAGTTCAATGCAATTATTATTTATGACCGCGCGAAGTGCAAAATATTTACCTAGTACATGTATAAGTTAAAAGGAAATATTTGTATTGTTTCATGCAGCATAGAAGATGGAATATCTAATACATATATAACTAATCCCTACATAAAACTTTAGTTCACTTGAGTTTTTTAGATTAGGCCAATTGCAATAAAAGCGACCAAAGAAAAAGAAATAGCATAAACTTAGTGGTCAAGTTTTGAATTTATTTACAAAAGAACAAAAGCTTATAAATTTTTTTTTAAAAAATAAATAAAATTAGACCAGTTGTCTGTAAATTAAAAGATGACGTTGGATGAAAAACCTTTTATTATAAAATCTTTTTTTTCGTCAAGAACCAAATAAATATTTAGATTTCATAAATAACTTCATTCAAAACCACTACTACCTACTGCCATTTCACATTTATGGTGTATCATCTTGTTTTGATTGTTGTTACCTCTTGCATTTTGTTGCGACCTAAATTTTAATTTTAATATGTCTAACGAAAAAATACAATACAATTTATTTAAATATTATATTCGAGATAATAGGAAAAGTAAAAAAATATCATAAAATAAACTCAAAACTAAAATTATTGAATTCAGATAAAATTGTAACGGAAATAACCAAACCACATCCACAGAATGCAATAACATGTATGCAGCAATTTCAAAGCCAATGTGAACATGAGATTAATAGTACTGAGTAGATATAACAAGACAAAGCAAGAACATCCAATAAAATTTTAACTTATATAAAAACATAATCGCTTACTTCGAGATCAACATAATGAAACAATTCTAAGTGATATCATATCATCTTTGTCCATATTTAACATCAAAAGAAGTTCCACTTCTTGCTAGTAGACAATGAAGATCCAACTACTCTATAACATACCGATTTAATTTTGAAGAACAAGGTTAGGAAACCGGTGTAAGTTAATAGAATGTGGAAAAGAAATAATTTGTTTGGTTTGGGAAGTGCTATTAAGGAAAATGGGAATAAGATATCTATAGATTGAATCGTGTGAATGAAAATTTACCCATTGGGCGAAGAAAACTAGTAGGATGTTACGTTTTAAATAACGAATGGTTAGATTAAAAAAAAAAGTCTGCAGATTAAGTAAAAGCATATAGAACAACATTATATTTTAAACCATCAAACTTAAGGATTTACTACAACCATTAAGCAGGCCTCCCTCTTTCAAACTCTTTTGACATGTACTTTCTACATATCTCTATAACTTTTTTGCATTTTCCTAACATTTATTAGAGTTACAGTAGGAAATAAAGGCCAGAAGAAAGGATAGACTTTTTCTGGAAAAAAAAAACAATGACAAGCTTCATTTTCCTGCTGCTATTCTGAAGTTGCTAACTATTCGGAATCAGGAAAGTGGACACTTATTCTCTCCTTAATTGGTGTCCTACAAGAAGGGCATTCGTCCATTCCTTTATTTTGGTGAAGCACATTGCAATCTTCACAAAGAACTTTATGTGCACAAGGGAGAAAAACCACTGATATATGTTCATGCATACACATAACACACTCCCTCTCCATCTTTACAACATTAGAGTCAGAACTTTCTGCATAGGTTGATAAACCCTTTGTCAATTGAGGAATGCCTCGTTTTAGTGCCTCTGTTATTGATCTTTCATATTGGAATCTCAACTGAGAAATTTCACTCTCACACTTTTGTATTTCTTCTTTATACTTTTGCTTGTTTCTCTCTACCTTCTCTCTAAAATTATGCCGCTGCACTTTTCCCTTAACACGGAGTTGTTCTCTTTCATTTTTCAGACAATCAACTTGTTGTTGAAATCTTTGTTTCACCGATTCCTCATGCTTAAATAGATCCTGAAATTCATAAATATTTACAAATTTATTTTCATAATAGATGGAATATCAAATAGCAAATGCATTATCACTAAGGCTGCATAAGTGAAAGCTTGAACCACTATTACCAAAGGCAATAAGTAAAAAAAAACAAGTTATTAACAGTGTAAAGACTCTAAAACACTACCTATATTTGTAAAAGAAACATTTTACCTTGATCAACTAGGAAAAGAAGTTTAATTAGTAGAATAAATGTACCTTATATTGGTGCAGAACCTTGTTGTCTTTCTCTTGTTGCTGTTGCAAAGAAGTTTTTTCCTGCTTGATAGCAGATAAATCCTCCTCAAATGAGCGCTTCTCCATTTCCGCTTCTTGACACTTCTTTAGTGCTTCCTACTCTTTTGCTAAACCATTATTGACGTTCATAGCATGCTTTCCGGTAGAGAGCATTACGGCTTCCAAATCCTTCTCCAGTCCAACATTATCCATCTCCATGGTGTTAAGAAGAGAGTTAATTGTCTCACCCATGGAATTAGTATTTACCAACACTTGCTCCATCTCAATAATCCTCCTCATGGTGGGTTCCTCCAGCATATGCTTTTCCTGGTAAACATTTTCAGCATCTTCTTTTTCTTGCCTCATCCTTTTAAGCTCAGCCTGGTCCTTGCCAAGCCTCCGGGTAGCCTGCAGTACCTTCTCATTTGCCCAATCAGACCACCCTTGGAGCTGTTCCTGCAGTGTCTTTAAATGAGAAGTTAGAAACAATATAGTTTCATCTCTCTCATTTCGAGGGACATATTTACCCAAAGACTCATCATGGGATACCAACATAATAATCTTGCACCGCAGAGAAAATAGTCGTGATTTCGGGGACTTTTTTGCTGGACTTAGGCTCCATGGATAATGAATCCAGATCCTTTTCATTTATATTATCTTTAATAGGTGGCACTTTGAAAGTGTCACTTGCAGGTGCTATGGGTGAGGAAAGACATTTACTATCAAAACTTTCTTTAGCTAGAGGTTGATTGCATTTAACCAAAATTTTCATTTTAGAGTGCGAACTCTTCTTTGTTGCACCAGAAGAAAACGAGTCCAGTTTCTTGTCCAAACCAAAACTACAGCAGGCCGACATGTCCTCCGAATCTATATTTGGTGCAGTTTCCACTTCTTGTTCAGCATCATACTGAGGACACCCGCTCGTCAATGGGTCAATCTCAAATAGAGTGACTCCTTTCGTTGGTTTCTCTAATAAATCATATCTTAGAAACTCCGTAAGAGACGACTCATGTGAATCAGAAGAAGTTCCTAGAGGAATCTTAGGTTCAAACTTCCTCTTGTTCCTTCTTCCTTTTTCCTCATTTGAAATCGCCAACGACTTTTCATCCTCATCATCACTGATGTTATCATCAACCATGTTGATTATGTTTTCTTTGAGTGTTTATTACTGCTGTAATAGTTTCGGTCCTGCAAAAAAATTCATTCAAGTGATAATATGGACGTGAGAGGATTATAAGTTAAAGATAAAAACATAAAAACAGAGAATTAGAGTAGCTAAACAAAAAGAAAGAACCAGATAATTATTCTTTGATAGGATAATTAAAAGAAAAAACAAAAATGACAGGCTAATAGCAAGAAGAACAATTCCAGTAAGACCAATAAAGCAGAAATAGTTATCATATATGTGGAACTCCCAAAGACAGGCTAAAAACAATAAGAACAACTCCAATTTAGCTCAATGAACCGGCAATATTATCATACATGTGAAGCTGCAAAAGAATTAATATTCTTTGAGGATTACAAATTCTACTATATTTTAGTTACTTAAATCTCTATTCTTCAATGTAACAGCATTCAGTGGAAATCCGGCCGTTAAAATTGATAAGAAACATAGCAACAGAGAAATTAAAAATTGCCAAAACAAAAGGGAAAATTAGTATTCATTATTCAAACAGAATTGTGAACAACAAAAAACAACTCTAGTAAGCATAATAAAAGCAGCAATGTTATCAAAGTAAATGGATATACAAGAAAAATAAAAGATTCCTCTGAGTCACAAGATTTTTTCCCCAAAACCACTTGAATATATATAAAAAAAACATCATTTACTGCAAAAAAAAAAAATACGCACTCAAATGAATAAAAAAAACTTAAATTTCTGATGGAAAAAAATTCACTCATCAGAAGTGGCAAAAAAGAAACAGTTCAATCTCTATCCAACTAAACAAGCAGTATCACCAACGAACGCAGTAAACTTCAAAGCTCAAACTCTAGCAAGAAACCAAGTATAAAACAATCTTTTGAAACTCAATTAAACTCATCCCAAAAATAAAATCAAGACAATTAAAAAAGGGGTCGTACCAAAAGTGAAAATTGGATTCTTTATATCAAGAAAGAAACTAGATTTAACAAAAGTTAAATCCAAAATCAAAAGGTTCACTCACTAAAGAGTTTGAAAAGGCATAAAGAAAGGGTAAACTCCATTGAGGAGAAGCAATGAGTTGTCTTTGGTTTGTGGTGCCAAACACTAAACTTTGGATTCATTATATAGAGTCACTGACTTGATGGAAATTATGGTTAGTACACTGTATTTAATGTCCAACTCATCCATAAATAAAATGTAATTTAAAACTTTTTTTCCATTTTAAAGGAGTTTGTTGAAGTATTTATTGTATAATACATATAGTCAATGTGAAAATCCTCAAATATTTTGCATGGTTGGATGTAAGTCAAAGACTAAAATATATATATTCAATTCATAGGATCTAATGAGTCTTTCTACGATATTTCAAATTAAAGTAATTATAGTAAGATGACTTTGAAAAAATAAACATAATCTATCAATGTTGTTGTAGCACATTAGTTTTTTAAATTAATGGTACCAATATCTCGTATTGATTTATTTCGCTTTTACTTAATTTTATGGAAAATGTGTGAAATAATTAAACTAAATGATACAATCAGTATTTCCCTCCATTTCAATAAGCAAAGGTTGTCATTAGAAAGGGTGAACGGAGTTGATTTTCTTAAGCAAAGGTCATAAATAATTACCTTGATAACCGACGATGAGATCATTCTCAACATGATCTCTCCATGTGTCCCGGACATGAAACTGAAAAGACATTCCCCATTTTAGAGTAACTTTTAAAAATTGTACGAAAAATTTTCCCACCTAAAAATTTCCACTTACTGACAACTTTTGAAAATTGTACGGAAAATGAGAACTATTTCTGTCGGTAATAAATGTATCAGAAAGAAAAGAGAACGAAGGTAGTTAGTGAAAATAAAGGGTTGTCGTTACCTCAGGAAACAATCAGGACATCATCCTCAATACTAGACATGATTTGTCATTTTAGATAACTCTTATCGCAAACTCCACATGCCCTAGACGTAAGTTGAAAAGCAATTGTCACTTTAGATCTCGCCAAGACTCTATATCCTCAAAAGTAATAGTAAGTTTGCCACCAATAGTGCCTATAAGCTTATCCACTAAAAAACCACTCACTCCATGCCAAATCAGGGAATTATGAAGTTTGACTGGATTCAGAACATAACGTGTCCCAACAAAATCAAAACCTTCATCTAGCTCATTTATCACCAAAAAAAAATCCTTTGCTCCCAATACCTTAAAAAAATTGGCTTGGATATCAACCCTGATTGTCAAATATGTGCGGCGACCAAAATGAGTACATAGACCATATCTTCTTCACATGTACCAAAGTTATTGAATTATGGGATACCATCATGGTGAGAAATAGCTCGATGCATAAGCTTGATAGAAGCATGCTCTTCCTGGAGAATTGACATAACACCTAGAACTCAATTGCCACAAAAGAGTACAACAATATTATTCTTTGGGATATTGTCCTCCCTGAATGCCTCTGGGCCATTTGCCTCTAACCACCTTTTCAATTAAAAAAGGCAACACCTCATTCACCAACATGATCAACCTAGCCACTTAGTTCAAAATCATTCAGGTTAACCACAAGGCTAATAAAGAGAAATGCATTATCCAGGTTAAGCAAGAACCTCCCTTAACATGTAGGTTTAAAGTTCAAACTCAACATTAATGGAGTTATGAAAACTAATCCTCGACAAGGAGGCTTAGGAGGGGTTACCAAAAACTACAGAGGTGACTGGACAATTCGATTCATAAGTTAATAAGCACATGTCTGTCCTATATTGGCCGAGCTAATAGTCCTAAGACGAGGACTCCTTGTGGTTTTGTAAAAAATAAACTTCATCTCCTAGATATCAACACATACACCTCGAAAATGATCAATTTACTAGAACATGATAATTACTCTTACACTAATTTAATTTTTGAATGTAGGTAATAGATGGAGAAGTTGGGAGCAGCGATGCCAACACACATCTTCATGGAGCACAAAAAGGGGGGTGGACATGCTCAGCAATGAAGGCCTTAAATGCAAAACTTTTAAAAAACCAACCTTTTTAACAGCTGCTCCACTGTTTGTAACAGGATTAGTACGGGCAGACAATTTAGGAACTATGTACTTAAGATAATTTAATCTTTGTAACAATTATGTGAATGTCCTGCCAATGTCCCTAAACTCCAACTTACAGGCATGAAGCAGTATATCTTATCAATAGCTAATTATAATATAACTTATCAGCTTCTAGTGCTTTTAACCCAAAAATTTTCCACAATTGTCCAAAGCGCATAGTGAGGAAATCCCTTAAAGGGTTATTATCAATTGGATAATTTATGATGCCCTCATATTCAATACAATCTAATCATGTGTACCACATATCACGTTGAAAAGACATTCGTCATTTCATTCAAGAGTAACGATGATACTTATATATAATATTGCTCATTTCCCACTAAAAGATTTCACTTAAAGTGACAAAGTTATTTGCATTCAAATAAAGCGAACAAGGAAGTTAATATTTATAAGAAAAGATTTTAATCATAGCTCAATTATTGATAATAAATGTTTCCGATGCAGACTCTTTGACCTTACACAAATCAATGCCATAATTACTTTTGTAGAGATTAAGTTAACCCGTATGATTATATGGAGTAGAAATTATCATAAAGAATTTGTGAAAAATTAAAGTTGATTTTTTGGAGGTGCAAGTAAGTATCTTATATATTTATACTTAATAAAAAACTATATGTTCTAGATAATTCGACACTTATGTTAAAGAATATAATAATCTAGATTCTTGTTAGATATTTAGAAGATAGGGTCTTCTAGATTTTTTTTGTAGATCTATCTAGGATAATTTCTAGAAGCACTACTACACTAGTATAAATAGGGCAAGGAAATAGTAAGGAACATATCTAATCAAGGAAATAGCAAGGAACATATCAACATCAAAAAAATTTAAATCTCTTTGTAATTTTAGAACAATAAGGACACATGTCTGGTGCGATTATTTCTTTTGAGGAGTTTCTAAGCCAATGGAGCTAGCGACAATATGTTTTGCAAATTCATTGTTAAATATTAATTACCTAAAATTAAAAATGAAGAAGCTTTCATAACAAGTCAATTTCATAAATTATTGAGAAATTTCACGATAAATACGAGTTAAATTGATAATAGATACCGAACATTTGGTAAGATTAAAAAAGGAGGATATGGAAATACACAAATATTTTACAAAGAAAATTGAAAGCGTAACTATTACAAAGTGAAATAAAAGGTGAAAAATTACTAACTCTTACGTCCGCCAAGTTCATTAATTGCAACAAATCATGTATGCAACTCATTACTCTAATGTATCAGATATGGTTGGTCTGGCAAAGTTGATGCAACAACATTAAGTTGTTGGTAACTTTTTTTCTGAGTTGATAAATCACAAGATCAAAATTTAATATACAAGGATCATATCATTTAATATCATTATCATTAAACACTGACTGAATTGACCTTCTTGGCAACATAGGAAAGAGACGGGGAAACATTGTCGCAAAGATAGAGGAAAGAAAATTAAGAAAGTAAATAATACCATACACACTCTAAATATGGGGTACTTTGGAGTAACCCTTGACCTGTGTTTATGGGTAAATTTCCACTAAAGATGGAGCTTTCTTTAATGGAAATTTACCTATAAAAATAGGTCAAGAATTTTCTCTAAACTACCACATATTCATAAAGTGTTGAGTACTCTTTACATTCTTAATTGATGTCTTTCGTCTAACTCTGTAAAAATGTTTCTCCGTCCCATTTCCTTGGTGTCAAGTATGTCAATTCTCGATTGGAGTTTGATCATAATGATTATGAGTATTATGATTATTATATTTTTAATTTAAATCTTATGACTGATCAACTCAGACTAACGTTGTTTCATCAATTTTACAAAACAAACCATCTTATATACATTGGACTAATGAGTTCCATGCAAGATCTGTTGCTATTGTTGATGAATTTGGTGGGTCTAGGGGTTAGTAATGTTTTACCCTATTTCATATCATTTTTCTAGATATGTTTCTTTTTCATTTTTTACTTTTCTTTGTCAAATATGTATGTGTGTATGTGTATCCCTTTTTTATTCATCTTATCGGATGCTCGATATATGTTTTAGATTTAACACATATTTATACATATCTATCATGCCATTTCTCAATGTTTTATGTAATTAACATGTTATAAAAGTTTATTTACTTTCAGTTTTAGGTGATTAATATCACATAATATGACTTGTTCATTATTGTAGTTTTTTCTAGAATTTATTTTGATATGCTTCACTTTGGTCTATCTAAAACAATCTCTCAACCTCACCTCCACAGGGTAGAAGTAGGGTTGCATGCACATCCAATTTAATACAAGTGAAAATTATAATAATATGAGATTTAATTAATATCTTATCTCTCTAGTGATTTCAACATATACTTTCAATCAGCTAGCTTCTTTGCATAACATGGAAAGAGAACCAATGTCCGCTACAGTTGAATGAAACGTTGTTTGAAGTATTCATTTAGTTTCATTGTAAGAGAAATTAATGAAGTTATGTAAGTAATATTAATTCCAAAAACATACTTCCAGACTATAATGATAGATAGAATGTTCTTGCATATATTGATAACATAAGTAATTTTTCTATATATATATATATATATATATATTATGTAATTTATCTGTTATTTATTTGTCTATATATGTTCTAATCCAATTTAGAACTATTGAAGTATCATTACGAATTAACTGAAGATGCAACCAAATAGAGAGGTTGAAAGTTGAAATCAAGAAAGGATTCACTTTCTTATTTAATTGAAGTTAGGTTTATATATCTCCTTTTATTAAATTCCAGTAGCATATTCTTGCAAACACTCATTCAAATTTAGAAACAAAATCTAAGAGTCCCTTTACCTAAAAGTTAAATCTCATTAACAGAATATTTGTAGTTTCGACAGAACCTAAAAGCCCCAATTTCAGATGATATGTCATGTCTGGAAAAAAAAAAGTGAAGCTCAAATAGCAATCAATAGCAAATAGCCAAAAAGAAGACATAAAAATTAAGCAAAGAAAAACAATTTGAGATAAATTTATCACATCCAATAAAAATGGAGAAGATCCATACATGGAAGAAATCAAAAAAGATGATAAAAGAAGTGGTGAAATCGGCCAATAGAGTTCCTCACCTGAATAACAGCCAGCTGCAACTATAAAAAAAATACTCCTGCCTGAAGCATCCATGTCCACCATCACCTATGACAAAGATTTTAGTGTTGCGGGTTATTTAGGGTTTAAACATAAAGGTAAAATGGTTTGACATATCCTTATATTTAGAAAGGTGTCAAAAAGGGCCGACCTAGAGCCATCCTGCCCAAGCTCACGGGCCAAGGAATTTAAAGGGCTAGGATGGACCAACTCGTCATTTTGATGGGCCTGTAAATGCTCAACTCAACCTAGTTGTAGGAAAGCTGAGGTCTAGGATGATCTAGCGCTTTTTATTTCCTTTTTTCTTTTCAAGTTTATAATTTTATACCATCAACAAAATGACAAGATTTTAAAATCAAATAAACAATTGTGTTATTTCAACAACACTAGAAAAAAAAAATATAGTATAATTAGCATGTCTCTTGCACACCAGATATGCGAGCGAGATAAAAAGTGACAAGCAAAATGAGAGGGAAGCGAGGTCGCGAGATTTATCTATGTATCCTAGATACATGTGAATTTACTTTGATAGAGTGTACTTAGAATAATGTGCTTGTATTGTGAGCCCTTATATTTACCAAATATAGCCTTATACTTGTAGAATTTTTATTGTGAACCCTTATTTACTCTTTTGTTATCTGAACTCATCTAAGTATTTCAACTATAATTTTTAACTTGATATTGTGTGTGTTGCACAAATACTAATACATTTTCTAAACAGACAAATCTTTTGATTCATCTACGAATATTTCAATCACGTATGACTAGCATGAAACATAGAAAACTCATTTTTAATACTTCATCTTGATATGTCAGCTTTGTTTGCAAAAGGCGTATTATTTTCCATTCTCTCACGAGCTCATTTCCTCCCCAATTTTTTCCTTCATCGACGAGCTCAATTCAAGGGCATTTTATCCTTGATATACATTATAAGTTTCTTAGTCTTTCAGGTTATGGTAGTTCGTATTTCTTTATCTCTTTGTCTTTTTCTATTTATTTGATTTTAGGGTCGAGTGTCATTGATTTTTCTAAATTTTTTTGGAGAATTTATTTTGATTTGTGCCTGATGTTTATGTAATATGCTTTTGTAGTGGGTGTTATGACTTCGAATGATTTCAATAGAATATTTCGTAAGTTTGAGCAGATTTTAGGATTTATTCGTAAAATCTCAATTTTACCTAAACTTCTAAACTTAATATCTCAATTGTGTATAAGAATATTGACACCTTGTTACCTCAAACAAGATACGACTTTTTGATATTCTTAGTTTAAAATTAGAATATTTTCCAAGTCCGAACAAATTCACTAATAATGTTATTTTTCTTATCACTTAACACACATATTAAGTAATGATTAAAATAACTGTGACACTTCAAATTCATTATGGAGGATTTTTTTGTATTTGATCTGAGCTAAACTATTCAACGAAACCATTAATATTGAAAATATTATAGATGTATATGAGTTGCATATCATGGTGCTTCATAAATTAGCATAGGAATTGGATGCTAAGAATGGTGGCTACTACATATTAAATATTTATCTTGATGTTTTAAAATTTCTTGATAATTTGAATGATGGAGATTTTGTTAATGATCAAATTAATTTACCTTTAGTTGTTGAGGAGCTACCCGTATTGCGTAATACTAATGATGATGTGTCCTCCCCCATAAAATATATAGTATTGATGTGTCCTCCTCACCACAAAAAGATACAGTTGGTGTGTCTTCATCTCAACCATTTAACGAAAATGAAAATAAAGGTTTAAATGAGAGAGTTGGTAGCTTTAGGGGTTGAAAGGTAGTAATAGGTCTTAGAATTAGGTCAAACAACATAGCATAGACATTAAATACATAGAAAAAGATCCAAATACCTTTAAGAATTAACTGTCGGAAGTGATCTATTATTGGGACCTAAGGTATGTAGACCTTTCTATGGCTCGTACAAGTCAACCATAGAACCAACTTTAGAAATCCAAAAATTATCCACTTCATGATGAACCATTCTACAATTTTTCCAATTTCCTACTCCTCGTAGATCCAACTGATAGAACGCAATTTTAAGCACAAAATAAACTAAGCCAAAACCCTTCTATGGGACCCATATATGACCCATATGACTGAGTACATCCTGCCCTATCCATTTGTAGTTCCATAATCAGAGTCTCAACATTTCTAAAACTCAACTTAAATATTTCCTTCCTATGACGCATTGGACTTCTTATAGTCTGTAGCTAAGAATCACAATTCCTGCAACAAGGGAAAACATCTACACTCTTTCTTTTCAATATAACTTATCAATTTCATAAATGTAACACTAATGATAATGCTTCATCTCATATCACTAGTTATTCTTCTTATTGTCGATCAGTTCGTCCTTACTTTGATCAATTGTGAAAAGGTCTTGGTTGAAAGTGAGAGTCAAGTCTCACCATCACCTAGGGTAAAATACTCATAAATAGCTAATAAATAAGATAGTTGTGTTGCTAATTCCTCTTCTTCTACTATTGATTTCTCTAATTTGTGCTAATATTTACCATCATCTCATACTTATGATACTAAAATTTTGTGACATGTTAAATTAGGACATCTGCCTTTTGTAAAATGAAAAGCATCTCTACCATATATATCTATAAACATTTTTACTAGAAAACCTTTCACTTGTATCATATGTCTTATGGAAAGACAGACCAGTATACCTTTATAGGGAAGTACTAATATAACCAACAAATTTTTGAACTACTACAAATTTACCTCATACCACATACTCATATATGATGACTACAATTATTTCTTGATAATGGTAGATTATCATAGTAGATCGACTTAGACACAGTACATCATATGCGAAAGTAATGAACTGATGTGTACATAGGTCGATTTGGTTTGGTTTTTTATTAAAAAATTAAATCAATTATGTCGGTTTAATCAATCTAAAAATAAAGTCGAACAACATAAAGTGATTTTTTTTTATTTATTTATTTTGTTTTATTTTACAATTATACGATATTTGAAAAATATATTAAATATATTTTCACTTACCTCTGTGATAAGCTAAACTTAAAAAATATTAAATTAATAGAAATTTTTGAAAAGACGATAAAATTCACATGAGCACAAAATATCTTTTTTGAAATATCAATGTTCATTGCGTTAAATTAATAAGATTAAAGGATAGACATAACTGAATACAAAACAAAATACTTACAAATTGTTAACTTCGAATTTGAAAAACTATAACAATATAATTGTAACTTCGGATCTTAATACGAAATAAAATATTTATTTTCCAAGCCCAAACTTGAAATAAAATATATAAACATTAAAGCTATATATATATATATATATATATATATATATATATATATATATATATATATATATATATATATATATATATATATATATATATATATATATATATATATATAATCCTCCCACATAATAAGGACAATCTCCTCACGTTGAATTTGCATTTCTAGATATGAAGGCTTCCATAACTTGCAGACATAGGGGTGTACAAGTCAAATCGAATTGAAAAAAATTGATTTGTGATTTGGTTTGAATGGTTTTGCAGTTGAATATATATATAAGAGTGGCCTTTTTTTTCAACTGCAAAACCATTCAAACCAAATCACAAATCAATTTTTTTCAATTCGATTTGACTTGTACACCCCTATGTCTGCAAGTTATGGAAGCCTTCATATCTACAAATGCAAATTCAACGTGAGGAGATTGTCCTTATTATGTGGGAGGATTATATTAAAGACTAGTTCACTACAATTGATGTTCAACTTTATTTTATTGAATTAAAGTTTGACGAAACAATTATTTAGGTGGGAACAAATAGGTTTGTAATAATTTATTATGCAATTTTATAATTTTTTTGTTTATTTGGTAAGATTGAATAAACCATTGGGTCTATTTTAATAGTTTTACAAGTTATGAGATCTTCACGTTTACGAGAAAATTTGCATGTCCAAACAAACCTTCAATTTCATCTCATAATTCCATATTGTGATACCATATCATTATTTCATATTGCATGGCCAAACAGACCCTAGTGTTATGTGATATAAAATTGATCATCTTAAAGAGTTGCATTGGAAAACGAATAATCCTTGGTGGATCAATCTATAGATATGGAGAATTTCTTGGACCTTTATATATAGATTGCATAGAATTATCACGAAGTAAGAATAATTCAAGAGATGATTTATATTTTGGTATAGTAAAAATGTAATGAAATCAACAAGAACTTATATTTTTTTCATTGACAATTTAAAATTTATTTAACTAAAATCTAGTTATTTTTTATTCCTCATATTAATCACCTAAAACTGAAAATAAACAAACCTTTTATAAGAAGTTAATTACATAAAATATTGAGAAATTTTATGATAAATATGATGTAAATCAAAAATAGATATTGAGCAAAAAATCTTTCGCAAGAGTAGCCTTCTTAACAGTATGTATTATGTACAACATTTCATTATTGTATTGGCAAACAACAAAGATGCACCAAAAGTTATTAAGCCCTTCCAATGCATTCTCTACTTGTTACTAAATCATAACCTGTCAACATTGGTTTCTTTAACTAAAATAGTAATATTTATAACATTCTCTACAATAGAGGTTTTTTTTTCTTCGGATGTTGACTTGAAATGCATAATAAATATTTTGTTGTAATAAAATAATACCTTGTCAAAATGATAGAAGTATAAAAAACGCTCTTAAACTTAGCATAAATTATTAGTTTCATCTCCGAATTATTGACAGCTTTAAAAAAATCGCTCTATTTGACTAAGTAAACTTAGATACGCTCCCGATATGCAACATGACATAGCAGGTGGTCTCAAACTCTTGTAGGAGTTCTTAATAAAAATCAAGAGAATTGTTCAAAACACCCTTAATGGGATAACTACATAAAGTTAGGCCAATCACTTGGTCTGATTGCATATCGTTATTCATGAAAACAGATAAGGTCAATCACTTGGTCTAATTGCATACAGTAATATTATTTGCAAACCTATATTTCAATTATACCTTACAAGTTACAACTAATCATTTAGATTATCTAGAGTTTGTAACATTTCACTCGAATATCAACTCCAAAATCTAGAGTTCTTAATTATTTTTCTCCTTTTTTTCACATATATATCTACGATTAGTTACGTTCTCAATAAACTATAGGAATGTAGTCTCTTATCTATTATTATTTATATGACATCACACCTACAGTTTATCGAGAACATAATCGTAGATAGAAGGATACAAAAGTTGCGAATTATGATGGGGGATTAGTAGGTAGTTGAGTGTGGTCTAACTTTTCAATACATGCTTTGAACATGGAAACAGTTACAATTAAATGAAACTATTGCCTTTCCCCCATTAAACGTTGTTTGAAGTACCCATTTTTTACCATTGTAAGAGTAATTGATTAAGTTATGTTATATGTACTATAAACTGTAACAACATTCATCTAGACTACACTAGGAAACATTCCACTACAAGTGTAATATGAGAACATCAAGGACACATGCCTGGTGCGAATCATTCTTTTAAGAAGTTGCTAAGCTAATGGAGCTAGCGACAATATGTTTTGTAAATCCATTGTTAAAGATTAATTACCTAAAACTGAAAATGAAGAAGCTTTCATAACAAGTCAATTACATAAGTTATTGAGAAATTTTAAGATAAATACGAGGTAAATCTATAATAGATACTGGACATTTGGTAAGATTAAAAAAAGGAGGATATGCAAAATACACATAAATATTTTACAAACAAAATGGAAAACGTAATCCGCCAAGTTCATAGATAGCAACAAATCTTGTCTGCAACTCCACTCTAATGTATGGAGAAATGGTTGCTCTGGAAAAGTTGATGCAACAACATTAAGTTGTTGGTTAACTTTTGTCTGAGTTGATAAATCACGCGATCAAAATTTAAAATACAAGAATCATAACATTTAATATCTGTATCATTAAACACTGACCGAATTGACATTCTTGGCAACATGGGATAGACACGGGAAAACATTGTTGCAAAGATAGAGGAAAGAAAATTAAGTAATTAAATAATACCCAACACACTCCAAATATGGGGTATTTTCAAGAAACCTCTTAACCTTCTTTTATAGGTAAATTTCCACTAAAGAAGGAGCTTTCTTTAATGGAAATTCACCTATAACAATAGGTCCAGAAGTTTCTTCAAACTACCACATATTCATAAAGTGTTGAGTTTTCGTCACATTCTTAATTGATCTCTTTCGTCTAGCTCTGTGAAAATGTTTCTCCATCCCCATTTCCTTGGTATCAAGTATGACAATTCTCAATTGGTTTTTGATCATAATGATATTGAATATTATGATTCTTATATTTTTAATTTAAATCTTATGACTCATCAACTAAGAAAAAAGTTGACCAACAATATACCTAAAGTTGTTGCGTCGACTTTATAAAACAAACCATCTGGCATACATTGGACTAATCTGTTCCACGCAAGATGTGTTGCTATTGTTGATGAATTTAGTGGGTCTAGGGTTAGTTATGTTTTACCCTTTTTCATATAATTTTTCTATATATGTTTTTCTTCATTTTTTACTTTTCTTTGTAGAATATGTATGTGTGTATGTGTATCCCTTTTTTTTCTTATAAGATGTTCGATCATATTTATACATATCTATCGTACAATTTCTCAATATTTTATGTAATTAAAACGTTATAAAATGTTATTTACTTTCAGTTTTAGGTGATTAATATCACTTAATATGACTTTTTAATTATTTTAGTTTTTTCTAATATTTATTTTGATATGCTTCACTTGGATCAATCGAAAACAATCTCCTGACCTCACTTCCACAGGGTAGAAGTAGGGTTGCATGCATATCCAATTTAGTACAAATGAAATGAAGATATAATGAGATTTAATTAATGTTTTATATCTCTAGTGTTTTCAATATATACTTTCAGTCAGCTAGCTTCTTTGCATAACAAGGAAAAATAACCTATGTCAGCTACAGTTGAATGAAATATTATTTGAAGTATTCATTTAGTTTCATTGGAAGAGAAATTGAGAAGTTATATAATAAGTACTATTAACTGCACTAATATCCGTCCTGACTATATAATTGCAGTAAGTTACCTGAGGAAAAGAATAGAGCCTCCAAATGTAGTAAGTATTTTTCTTTGAGCCTAGCTCAAAAGAAGAGAGGATTCATTATGGCTCGTTCAAAAGTACAGCCTCTGTCGAGAAATGCCCAGTTCACCATAGCTTTGGACAAAGAGGACTACAACTTAAAAATCAAACCAAAAGATATCCATTCAATGATGAAATCACATTTCTAGTTTCTTGTATTTTTGTTGTAAGAAATCACAACTCATCATTGAATATAAAATTTTAAGATACTAATGAAATAACAATTAGCTAGAATATGTGAAACTGAAGCATCAAACACGTGAAACACAAATATTACAGAAAATGATAGATAGAATGTACTTGCATATATTGATAACATAGGTAATTTTTTTTTTATTTTTCTATATATGTTCTAACCCAATTTAGAACTATTGAAGTATCATTACAAATTAACTGAAGATGCAAACCAAATAGAGAGGTGGAAAGTTGAAATCAATAGGGATTCACTTTCTTATTTAATTGAAGTTAGGTTTATATATCTCCTTCTTATTAAATCCCAGTCGCATATTCTTGCAAACTTTCATTCAAATTTAGAAACAAAATCTAAGAGTCTATTAACCTAAAATTTAAATCTCATTAATGCAATCTTTGTAGCTGCGAAAGAACCTAAAATCCCAAAATTCAGACGATATATCATGTCTGGAAAGAAAGTGAAGGTCAAATAGCAATCAATAGCAAAAAGCCAAAACTAGACATAAAAATTCAGCAAAGAAACACAATTTGAGATAAATTAAAATGGAGCAGATACATACATGGAAGAAACCAAAAGAGATGATCAAAGAATCCATGTAATATTTCAATGGATTTCCTACACCAAAATAACATCCACCTGCAATGACCAAAATACTCATGCCTGAAGCAGCCATGTCCACCAGCACCTATGCCAGACATTGTAGTGTTGCAGGTTATTTAGGGTTTAAGCATAAAGTTAAAATGGTTTGATATATCCTTATATATAGAGAGGTGTTAAAAAGGGTAGGCCCAGCCCCATCCGGCCCAAGCCTCACGGGCCAAGAAATTTAAACGGCTAGGGTGGATCGGCTCGTAATTTTGAAGGGTATAAAAATGCTCAATTCAACCCATCTCTAGAAGGCACGAGGATTGGGGCGAGCTAGACTTTTTTCTTCTTGTTTCTCATTTAAAGTTTATAATTTTATAATGAGAAGATTTAAAATCAAATATGACAAACAATTGTGTTATTTCAACAACACTAGCAAAAAGTTTAGTATAATTAGCATATATCTTGCATACCAAATACGCGAGCGATATAAAAGAGTGAAAAGCAAGATGGGAGGGAGGTGAGGTCACTATATTTATCTATGTAACCTAAATATAGGTGAATCTACTTCGATAGAGTGTATCTATAACAATATACGTGTATTGTGAGCCCATTTACGTGATATAGTCTTATACTTGTATGAATTTTTATTGTGAACCATTCTATTTATTTTTTTGTTATCTGAACACATCGAACCTCAGTATTTCAATATAATTTTTAACTTGATATTGTGCGTGTTGCACAAACACTTCTACGTTGACTAAGCAAACAAATCTTTTGATTCATGTAAGAATATTTATATCGCGTAGAAAATTACTAGCATGAGACAAAGAAATCTCATTTTTCATAGTTCATCTAGATATGTCTACTTTTATTTGCAAAAGGCGTAACTTTTACCATTCTCTCACGAGCTTAGTTCCTCCATGATATCCACCCTTTCTCCCACGAGCTCACTTCAAGGGCATTACGAATTCACTGAAGATGCAAACAAAATAGAGAGGTGGAAAGTTGAAATCAAGCAAGGATTCACTTTCATATATAATTGGAGTTGAAATCTGTGGATCCTCGCCCTTTGTTGTCCACAGATTCCTTGCAGGCCAATAAAACTGAAAAATTTGAACAAACGCAGAAAAAGAAATGGGTCATCACTTGGAAAATGGACCTTAACATTGGCGAAGTGTAACATTCGAAGTAAGGATTAATCAATACTACATAACAAGACATAATTACATTTCTTTAATTAATGTGAGACTCTAACAACCCTGCATGTAGGACTGAACATCTAAAGCATGGAACGTAGCTTATGAAGTAAGGACTTAATGCACCACACACCTCCAATTAAGCATCCAGAATAGGGGGAGTCCTAGCTTATGAAGTGAGAATAACAAGGCGTTTAGTCAAACACAAGTCCAATTTTATTAAATCTCTTCAAACACTCATTAAAATTTAGAAATGAAATGTAAGAGTCCCTTTACATAAAAGTTAAATCTGATCAAAGCAATCTTTGTAGTTGCGAAAGAACCTAAAACCCCCAAATTTGAACGATATATCATGTCTGGAAAAAAAGCGAAGCTCAAATAGCAAATAATAATAAAGATCCAAAAAAAGATATTAAAATTAAGCAAACAAACAAAATTTGAGATTTGAAATAAATTCATCACACCCAAAAAAAATGGAGCAGAGATTATAGTGTTGCGGGTTATTTAGGGTTTAAGTAGAAAGGTCAAATGGTTTGATATAGCTTTACATAAAAAGAGGTGTTAAAAATGGCAGACCCAGCCCCTTTCGTACAAAGCCTCACGGGCCAAGGAATTTGAAGGGCTAGGGTGGATCGACTCGTCATTTTGAAGGGTCTAAAAATGTTTGACTAGACCCAGCTTTAGAAGGGTCGAGGTTTTGGGCGAGCTAGCACTTCTTCTTTTTCTTGTTTTTCTTTTCAAGTTTATAATTTTATAACATCAAGAAAATGAGAAGATTTTTAAAATAAATTATGGAAAACATATATGTTGTTTCAACAACACTAGCAAAACATCTAGTATAATTACCATGTATTTTGCATATCAAATACGCGACGAGAAAATAGTGACAAGCAAGATGGGAGGTAGGTGAGGTCACAATATCAATCTATGTATCCTAGATACATGTGAATCTACTTCGATCGAGTGTATCTAGAATAATGTACTGTTTTGTCAGCCCTTCTATTTATGTGATATAGCCTTATACTTGTATGAATTTTTATTATGAACCCTTCTATTTAATCTTTTCTTATCTGAACTCATCGAACCTCAGTGTTTCAATATAATTTTTAACTTGATATTGTGCATGTTGCACAAACACTTATACGTTGGCTAAACAAACAAATCGTTTGATTCATGTAGGAATATTTCAATCACGTATAAAATGAATATCATGAGACAAAGAAAACTCATTTTTCATAGTTCATATAGATATGTCTACTTTTGTTTGCAAAGAGCGTAACTTTTTCTATTCTCTCACGAGGTCAGTTCCTCCGTGATTTCCCCCTTCTCCCACAAGCTCAGTTCAAGGGCATTTTGTCTTTTGATATTCATTATAAGTTTCTTAGTTTTTCAAGTTATGTTACTTTGTATGTCTTTTTCTTTGTCTTTTTGTATTTTTTTTATTTTAGGGTCGAGTGTCATTGAATTTTCTAAATATTTTGGAGATTTATTTTGATTTGTCCTAATGTTAGTGTAATATGCTTGTGTAGTGAGTATTATGACTTCAATAGAATATTCCGTAAATTCAAGTATATTCTAGGACTTATTCATAACGTCTCAATATCAACTTAAATTACTACTATATATATATATATATATATATATATATATATATATATATATATTGAAGATGGTCAATGAAACTTTTTATTGGTTAAATGAATATATTAATTTCAATTTACTAAGGTTCAATCATGTAATTCGCTGTATCTCAATAATATTACCTTATAGACAATATTTGTTGTATATTTTTCCTGTCATCTATCCAAATGTGTTTCCACAAGTATTTTACGTTATAATGTTCAGTAGTCATATGAACATGTGAAAACAACAACTACATTTTATTTTTTAGAACTATTTTTGTTTGTATATTGTTAAGAAAATGCATGATTAGTCCCTCAACCTATGCCTGAAATCTCAGAGACACGCTTATTTTATACTAATGTCCTATTACCCCCTGAACTTATTTTATAAATAGTTTTTAACCCCTTTTCAGCCTATGTGGCACTGGCTTGAAAAAAATGTCAACACACGCTGGACTCACAAGATAGTGCCACGTAGTTCTATTTGCAATAATTAGTAATAAGTAAGAAAATACATAATGCTATAACTAAAGAATTAATGTGTAAGAGTTCTCTTTCAAATAAATTTTATCAATAGTCGTAAGATTTTAATTTAGTGTGGGACAAAATGAAAATGTTTATTCAATAATATTGAAAATAAGATGTATTTGGTAAAAGATGATTTTTAAACGATTCATATATATTTTCACATATTTTTCATATTTGTTGCGAAAGAACTCGGAATAATTTAAAATAATATATTCTGAATCTAAAATATCTTGTTAATTGATAATACATTTGTAACATATATATATATATATATATATATATATATATATATATATATATATATATATATATATATATATATGTTACAAATGTATTATCAAGTTAACAAGTGTTTGATGCTTCAGTTTCACATATTCTATCTAATTGTCATTTAATTAATATCTTAAAATTGTATATTCAATGATGAGCAGTGATTTCTTAAAAAAAAAAATACAAGAAACTAGAAATATGATTTCATCATTGAATGGATATCTTTTGGTTTGATTTTTAAGTTGTAGTCCTCTTTGTCCAAAGCTATGGTGAACTGGCATTTCTCGACAGAGGTTGTACTTTTGAACGAGCCATAATGAATCCTCTCTTCTTTTGAGTTAGGCTCAAAGAAAAATACTTACTACATTTGGAGGCTCTATTCTTTTCCTCGGGTAACTTACTGCAATTATATAGTCAAGACGGATATAATTGCAGTTAATAGTACTTATTATATAACTTCTCAATTTCTCTTACAATGAAACTAAATGAATATTTCAAACAATGTTTCATTCAACTGTAGTTGACATTGGTTCTCTTTCCATGTTTTTCAAAGAAGCTAGTTGATTGAAAGTATATATTGAAAACACTAGAAAGATACAACATTAGTTAAATCTCATATTATTTTCATTTCATTTGTACTAAATTGGATGTGCATGCAACCCTACTTCTACCCTGTGCAAGTGAGGTCAAAAGATTGTTTTCGATTAATCCAAGTGAAGCATATCAAAATAAATATTAGAAAAAATTAAAATAATGAACAAGTCATATTAAGTGATATTAATAACCTAAAACGAATAGTAAATAACATTTTATAACATGTTAATTACATAAAATATTGAGAAATTGTACGATAGATATGTATAAATATGATTGAACATCTTATAAGAAAAAAAAAAGGGGGATACACATACACACATACATATTTTACAAAGAAAAGTAAAAATCGAAGAAAATATATCATATATTATTATAAGAGGGAACAAAAAAAGTTAAAAGTTGAATTACCATTTTATCCTACACTAAATAAAATTATTATAAAAATATTAATTAAATATTCTATCATTAATGAAGAAAATCATCATATTCAACACTACATAATGTACACATACATGGCATATTTAAATTTTGATAAAAATCAATTAAGTATTTGGGTATACAAAGAGGTGAATTAATATGCTTGCAATTATCATTTATTTCAGCATTTTCAATACTTTAAAATAACTTTTCATCTTACTAAATTAATTCAATATTTGTAAGGTCTTTTCAACTTCCAACTATAGTTATAGAATTTTATAAATAGTCACTTTAGTGAAGCATGGTAAATTCATTGAGATTTTCTTCTGGAGTTTCAATACCACATATCCTCTTCTTTTTCATTATTTATCTTTAATGTGTCAATTAAAGGGTTCCATACAAGGGCCGGTAGATATAGTTAAAAATATTATTGTCATGAATAAATGAAAAGTGTGTGTCTGTTTGTTCAATATTTAAGTTGATACCTCTTTTTTTTTCCTATTGTTTTTATTTAGTTAGTTACGTTTGAGTATTATTCTATTAAGATGTTTGATGTTTCTGATTTAAAAAAGATTTGGAAGTTGTGTTAATTGAAAGAATGTTATGACTTCGCTAATTTCTTTCATTTTATCTAATAATATATTTCAATACTCGCGTGAAGTAGGAATCAAAATAAATATGTTGATTTCAGTTCATTTGTGAAATTGTTTTTTAAATAACCCTCATGAGTTATAATTATTATATCACTCTCTAATTAGTTCGAGAGAAGAGTATTATGAAGGATCTAATTTCATGTAGCAGTGATAGTTTTATCCATATTGGATCTTAAAATTGTTGAGTATAAGTCTTTATCTTTATCTTGTCTATGCCAAAAAAGAACATTATGAAACTTGAATTTTAATTATCAAAAAGTAGAAAAATAAAGAGTTACAAGATTTAGGAGCTTAATAAATTGCAATCTTTTAGTCTTTCAACATTTTCAATAATACCAAATTCTTATGAACCATTCACATACAAAAGAAAAAGAAAACATAATTAACAATTATTTAAGTAAACTAAGAATATAATATTACATCATCGTGTGTATATATGTTAGGAAAAAGTTAGATTACAATTCTATTCCTACATTAAATTTCAATGTTATAAATTATTTAATAAACTAAATATTGAATAGTAAATCATCATATTAGTACGTGAATTAACCATTTATGCACTTTTAGCCAATTTTATAATTAAGAATTTGCGTTTTTTTTATTAGGATGATATATGAACTTTCAATTGTAAAAACAATGATTTTTTTAGTAAATACCAATGAATATGAAGTGGAGAAAATATGTCATTTACAAAACAAAATTTATATAAAATATTTTGAGATAAACGTGCAACGCACGTTTCTGAAACTAGTATAGAAAAATGATATGAAAAAGGGTAAAACATTACTAACCCTAGACCCACCAAATTCATCAACAATAGCAACACATCTTGCGTGGAACTCATTAGTCCAATGTATGCCAGATGGTTTGTTTTGTAAAGTCGACGCAACAACTTTAGGTATATTGTTGGTCAACTTTTTTCTGAGTTAATGAGTCATAAGATTTAAATAAAAAATATAAGAATAATAATATTCAATATCATTATGATAAACACCAATCCAGAATTGTCATACTGGATACCAAGGAAATAGGGACGGAGAAACATTTTCACAAAGCTAGACGAAAGAGATCAATTAAGAATGTTAAGAATACTCAACACTTTATGAATATGTGGTAGTTTGGAGAAACTTGTTGAATGGAAATTTACCTATAAAAGTAGGTTAAGAGGTTTCTTCAAAGTACCCCATATTTAGAGTGTGTTGGGTATTATTTAATTTCTTAATTTTCATTCCTCTATCTTTGCAACAATGTTTCCCCGTCTCCATCCCATGTTTCCAAGAATGTCAATTCGGTCAGTGTTTAATGATACGGATATTGAATGTTATGATTCTTTATTTTAAATTTTGATCGTGTGATTTATCAACTCAGACAAAAAGTTAAACAACCACTTAATGTTGTTGCACCAACTTTTCCAGACCAACCATTTCTCATACCTTAGAGTGATGAGTTGCAGACAGGATTTGTTGCTATCTATGAACTTGGTGGACGTAAGAGTTAGTAATTTTTCACCTTCTATTTCACTTTGTCATATTTACGTTTTCCATTTTCTTTGTAAAATATTTATGTGTATTTCCATATCCTCCTTTTTTTAATCTTACCAAATGTCCAGTATCTATTATAGATTTAACTCGTATTTATCGTAAAATTTCTCAATAATTTATGTAATTGACTTGTTATGAAAGTTTCTTCATTTTCAATTTTAGGTAATTAATCTTTAACAATGGATTTACAAAACATATTGTCGCTGGCTCCATTAGCTTAGCAACTTCTTAAAAGAATGATTCGCACCAGGCATGTGTCCTTGATGTTCTCAAATTACACTTGTAGTGGAATGTTTCCTAGTGCAGTCTAGATGAATGTTATTACAGTTTATAGTACTTAAAACATAACTTCATCAATTACTCTTACAATGGTACAAAATGGGTACTTCAAACAACGTTCAATGGGGAAAGGCAATAGTTTCATTCAATTGTAATTGTTTCCATGTTCAAAGTATGCATTGCAAAGTTAGACCACACTCAACAACCTACTAATCGCCCATCATAATTCGCAGCTTTTGTATCCTTCTATTTACGATTATGTTCTCGATAAACTATAGGTGTGATGTCATATAATTATTAATAGATAAGAGACTACATTCCTGTAGTTTATTGAGAACGTAACTAATCGTAGATATATAAGTTAAAAAAAGGAGAAAAATAGTTAAGAACTCTAGATTTTGGAGATGATATTCGAGAGAAATCTTACAAACTCTAGATAATCGAAATGATTAGTTGTAACTTGTAAGGTATAATTGAAATATAGGTTTGCAAATAATATTATTGTATGCAGTTAGACCAAGTGATTGACCTTAGCTATTTTCACGAATAACGTTATGCAATCAGACCAAGTGATTGGCCTAATTTTCTGTAGTTGTCCCATTAAAGTAGTACCAAAATATTATAGCCTATTTTAAAAAAAAAAAAAAAAAAAAAAAAAAAAAAAAAAAAAAAAAAAAAAAAAAAAAAAAAAAAATCTTACACATTTGTACTCACTTTAGCATCTCCTATGCACGTAGAGGCTTCTCTCTTTGATTTTTTTACTTGAAGTGCATAATGATCTTTCTATTGCAATAAATTGATAACTTGTCAAAATAAGAGAAGTAAAAAAATAATTCCTAAATTTGACACAAATTATTAGTTTCATCCTCGGACTATTGACAGCCTTAAAAACACCCCTTTACTTGACTAACTGAAGCTAAATACACTACCGATCTTGCAAAATTAGTGAAATACAACCCAAAATGTTCATCAAGTTTAAGGGTGTTTTGAACACTTCTCTTGATTTTTATTAAGAACTCCTACAAGAGTTTGAGACCACGTGCTATGTCATGTTGCATATCAGGAGTGTATCTAAGTTGACTTAGTCAAATAGAGGGATATTTTTAAGGCTGTCAATAATTCGGGGATAAAACTAACAATTTATGCTAAGTTTAGGAGTGTTTTTTGTACTTCTCTCATTTTAACAAGGTATCATTTTATTACAACAAAAGATTCATTATGCATTTCAAGTCAAAATCCGAAGAAAAAAAAACCTCTATTGTAGAGAATGTTATAAATATTACTATTTTAGTTAAAGAAACCCATGTTGACAGGTTATGATTTAGTAACAAGTAGAGTATGCATTAGAAGGGCTTAATAACTTTTGGTGCATCCTTGTTGTTTGCCAATATAATAATGAAATGTTGTACATAATACATACTGTTAAGAAGGCTACTCTTCGAAAGATTTTTTAATCAATATCTATTTTACATTTAAGTCATATTTATCATAAAATTTTTCAATATTTTATTTAATTAACTTCTTATAAAAGGTTGTTTATTTTCAGTTTTAGGTGATTACTATGAGCAATAACAAATAACCAGATTTTAGTTAAATAAATTTTAAATTGTCAATGAATAAAATATAAGTTCTTGTTCATTTCTTTACATTCTTACTATACCAAAATAAAAATCATCTCTTGAATTATTCTTACTTCATGCTAATTCTATGCAATATATATATATATATATATATATATATATATATATATATATATATATATATATATATATATATATATATATATATATATATATATATATATAGGTCCAACAAATTCTCCATATCTCTAGAATGATCCACCAAGGATTATTCTTTTTCCAATGCAAGTCTTTAACATGACCAATTTTATATAACATTACACTAGGGTCTGTTTGGCTATGCGATATGAAATAATGATATGGTATCACAATATGGAATCATGAGATGAAATTTAAGATTTGTTTGGACATGCAAATATTCTCGTAAACGTGAAAATCTCATAACTCGTAAAACTATTAAAATCGACCCAATTGTTTATTTAATCTTACCAAATAAACAAAAAATTATAAAATTGCATAAAAAATTATTACAAACCTATTTGTTCCCACTTAAATAATTGTTTCATCAAACTTTAATTCAATAAAATAATGTTGAACATCAATTGTAGTGAACTAGTCTTAATATAATCCTCCCACATAATATGGACAATCTTCTCACGTTGAACTAGCATTTCTCGATCATGTGACCAAGGTCCAAGAAGACGAATCAACATTGTTACCATTACAACAAATTCGATTATCAGGGACAAATAATTTCGTCATTTATAAATCATATTTTGTCACTAAAAATCTTGTGTGATGAAAAATAATTTGTTACTCAGTCGTCACTAAATGTGTGTCTCTAAAAGTATCCAAAGACAATTTAGATATTCGTCGCTAAAAGTATTATATTAAGTACAAAATAAAAATCGTCCCCAAATGCTTAAACATTTGTGACAAATTTATTTGTTATAAAAAATATATTATTTTGTAGTTAATAGTATGTTTTGTCACTAAAAAAGTTATTACTACCGACAAAATTATATCGTAGCAAATTATTTTACTTCAATCAGTGACGAAATCAATTGTCTCTAAAGTTATATGTATTTCATAGTTGAACAAACTTTAATTTCATCACTAATGATTATATTTTATATACAAAAAATTATTTTGTTCTTAAATGTATTAGAGATAAAATTTTAAGATTTATATAAATGGATTTCCTCTGTGTGTGTCTATATATATATATATATATATATATATATATATATATATATATATATATATATATATATATATATATATATATATATATATATATATATATATATATATATATATATATATATATATATGTATCTATCCTATCTCAATTTTTTTCAACCCTTAGTCACCAGCAAGCACATAATGTTGTTTTGCGGAATTGAACTCACAACTTGAAGGTTGGAAATGAAGAGTGTTTACCATCAAATCAACTCTCTCTTGTCTTTTATTTTTGTTTAATTTTGTACTTCATTCACTTCTTTCAAATGTAACTTTTGTAGAAACAATATATTATATGATTATTTATACTCATACACAAATGCATGATACTTACCACCCACAATTCATTCAAATGTAGATTATATTTTAATTAAATAGTGTATTTTTTAAAAATATATTCAGTATGATTTTGTCATTTTATTTATTTTTTGTAAATTTATAAGTTATTTAGTACAATTATTAATTTATTTAAAATTAAACTTTCGATATTATTAAAAATGAATAATCGGTTCAAGTTGAACATGGATACTCATAACTATAGTACTTCATTATAATATATTTGATTCCTAGTTATTTCATATCTTTTATTTGTGCTTTCAATTTTTAGTTTATTTCAATTTTCACACTTATGAGGAAAGTTAATAAAAATTCATGAAATATATCGCACCTTTGCAAAGTCAAAGTTTGTAAGTCGATGATATCTCTTTATAGTTACTCTACGTACGTATGTGGAATTGCTATTAAATATGTACATATTTATAGACAAAAGCAAATAGATCAACTTAGTCTATGTAGTTTACCAATCACAAATCAATAGACACTGACAAAAAATAACACAAAAACTTGAGAATTTTTTTATTGTGCTTATCAATGAAAGTGTATCAAATGAAAAACAAAAGTGCTAAACCAACAAATATTAGTGATCTAATGGTAGAACCGTGTCCGAGTCACAATGCTTATAACCAGGTTGTATTTTTCAAGTAATGCATTTTATAGTTGCCTAATTTAAAAAAAAATGATGTATTGAACTTTTTTCATTTTTACAAAATCGATCGAATTAGTTGATTTTAATATTTTAACTTGCCAATTAACGAGTGAATTCTGTCTATTTCTTATGAAGCATTTGTATTATTCCTTTTGTAAGTTGTCATTTGTACCTATGAACAATTGTAGCAAAAAATTTGTATTTGGCTATCAATTTATTGGTCGCAAATAATTGAATCAGTCACTACAATTTTAAGTCATCGCTATTTGACACCTTAAATATTTTGTGACAATTTTTTTTTCATCACTAAATCACATATTGATTAGAGGCAATAAAATATTTGTCACCAATTATTTATATTATTAGTGCCGAAATATATGTCATAATTAAATCTAAATTTTCATAGATAAAATTTATAATATTTAACTACGACTTCTAATTTGTCGATATTGTAACAACATATTTTTAAGATGAAATTTTTTTGTGTCCAATTTAATAAATTTTAAGACAAAAACTATTTTATAATGAATTAGATACATTATTTGTGAAGAAATAATGTGTCGCTGATAACATTAAATTTGTGACTGGCACTACTTTAAAAATGAAGCCAATTATTTATTTGGTGGGAAACTTTAGTGGGTAAAACTTTGTTATGGGTTTTTTATGTTTCGTCACTAAAAGTATGTGTCTCATATATTTAAGCACGAAAAGTAATTTTTGTCACGCGAATAATTAGTGACGAATTCGTGTCGTAGTTTGTCGTGAATTATATACTCTATTAGTGACGAAATAATGTGTCATTGATAACTTTATATTCGTGACTAACACTACTTAACAAAATGACGCCGATTAATTATTTGGTGGGAAACTATAGAGGACAAAGCTTTACTACGAATTTTTATGTTTCATCACTAAAATTATGTGTCGCATATATTTAAGCACGAAAAGTATATTTTGTCACTAAAAGCGAATAATTAGTGACGAATTTAATGTTGTAGCTAATAATTTCGTAGCTATATATCATATTTGTTGTAGTGTATTTGAGTCATTCGGTGATCAATATCATCCACAATTATATTTTCATGCTCATAGACCATAAATATTTCATCTCTCCTCGGACATTCATGCAAATAGTTATGCAACACGACACAAACTATGACAACTTTCACTTGTGTGTCAATATCATAATGGTTCATGCCTTTTTTTCAGCATTCTGAATCTATTTTTTCAAGCTCCAAATGGGATTGTTTTGACAAAATACAAACTTGTGGATCAATTTTTGTATTTAATAAAATCTCAAATCATGATATACAATTCTCATATCATGATTTTTGAAGAATATGGTATTTCATCTCATGACATGGAATCACATGAGATGGAATCAACGTGAAATTGCATGTCTAAACACTGATTCCATCTCACGATTTTACATCTTGATATGATATTGCATGATCAAACACCAACTTAAGTGGATGATCAAGTTTGAAGTGGAACAACATGAAATGATAGTGATACAGGCAGGTTTAGAGATTAATTTCATTTCAAAACCATATACATATTAAATGCTCTAGCCAGTCCAAAATCTGCAAGCTTTAAGACATTGTGTCTTGATCTATCACATTTTGACAATTCAAGATTACACCCCTATTCATATAATCTTTCTAACAAGTGCTAAGTTATTATAAGATCTCTTCTTGCTAATCGGAAACATACGAAAATTCATACAATCATAATGAAATTACCAAGTTTTTAAAGACATCGGACACCATCTTGTTCTAGAAGATGAGCGTCCTGACACTTCTAAAACAATTGATCAAAGATTTTCTAACTAAATTTGCTGAGACTTCTAAAGAACAAGAGCAAGAACAAGAAAGAATAGAGAAACACGGGATTTGATAAGTCAAATAAAAAGGGTAAATCTCAATTTAACAAGAGAGAAAAATACAGTATTAAAAAGATCGATGTGGACAAAAATATTATTATTCTTGCCACAAGATAGGTCATTTGACGCTGAATTGCCTGCAATAGAATAAGTAACATTATCCATTACAACCCCTCATTTTGCTTATGTCTATAGTACTGCATTAATAATAGAGATGTTAATACTTCGTGGACGGTAGACTAAGGTGCCAATGACCACAGCGCTAAAGACAAATGATAAGTTCTTAAATACTGTCGGTTGCCAATTGTAGTGTCTTGGTGTCAAAATGTGCTTTGATGTTGTGATTATGTTTTTCATAGCATGAAGACATTTGTAGACCATTCGAAAGGGAAAAGCTTTGAAATCATGATTTTGGAGCGTGTGTGGTTTGCATTGAGGTAGGCTACACCTTTTCGGTCTTTAGATTGAGCTTGAGAATATAAATTCATTTTGGCTATATAGAATTGGGGTGGGTTGGTAGTCGATTCATGTTTACTTATTCATGTATCAAGCCTTATTTTTTGGGGTATTTCGAGAGTGGTAGCATGTTATTCTTGTTGTGTGATCATGTCTTATCAGGGGCGGCTCAAACCTATTGGTGGTAAAATGCCAAAATCAAACTAGAGGTCTTAAAAAAAATTATAAATGGTTTTATTTTAAATCTATTTAACTAGGTTTTTGATATGTAAAGTTGTTAATGATTTTTGTGTAGTCAATCTCTTATAATAATTCTTTTTCAATCGATAATATAGCCAAACCACTGAATCATTCTTGAGACATTGTCGATCTTAAATAAGATTTTATTATTATTAATTTTGAAAAACTTCTTTCTGCTGAGGCGACTGTTACGGAATTTGTTGACATTTTTCTATAAGTAATATTAGCATTTGGAAAAGAATAAAGTTTTTCAATTTGATTGAGTATCTCAATAAGAGTATTGTCTTCTACTTTTATGATTTCACTTAACACTTCTAATTCAGAAAATAAGTCTAAACTGTCAATAATGGAGTGAGTATTATGTTTTAAGGAACATTAAAGATTAAGACTATTTTTTTAAAAATTCTCATCATCTAATGATCTCAATTTTTTCCCACTAAATAGAAAACCAAAAATATTTTCATATACTTCAAATTGTTCAAATCTATTATGAAGTGAAAAGATGTCTTGGTCTACTATGTATAAAAAAAATGCAAAAATAGAAGGAACAAATATTGGAGAAAATGGGGGAAATCATAAAAAAAATAAAGAAAAGTAAATAAATTAATGACAAAAAAGGAAAAATAAAAGAAGGAAAGGTGTGAATGACCTTAAATCAGTCTAATACTAAAGTGATTGAGTTGAGAACGAATAGGCCCAAATACCTTATCTATTATGCCAATTGGGAGCTGCTTCTCACACTCGACAAATTGCTCTCTTTCTACACATTGTTGATAAATTTTCCAACATCAAAACAACAAAAATAAAAGCAGGGATGTCATCAAGTGTTTGTTCATCAACTTTCATGTCTAAGTTCATCTTAGATCAACCTTATCTTCATATGTTAGAAAACAAATGTACCACTGTGACAGACCTCAAAAAGATTCATGCTCATCTCATAAAAAGTGATCTAATCAAGGATAAAATAGCAGCTAGCCCGCGTCCTTGCATTTTCAGCCAAGTCTCCACCTATCGGTGACATCAATTATGCAAACTTGGTTTTCACTCACATAGAAAATCCAACTTTTTTCACTTGGAATACTATCATTAGAGACTTCTCAGAGAGTGTGCTGACTTTGTTCCAACATATGTGATCCTTTGTTCTCTTCCAACCTAATACAAAGTTTAGAAGATACAATTTGGGCCAAATCAAACACAAGGTCATGCATTAAGAATTTCTCTAAGTCTCTTTCAGAAGACACTGGAACCATTTCGAATAGTGATCTTGATCTCAACTCAAGGAAGTATTGATTACCTGAACGAAACTGTTGTACAAGCCCATAAGCAATCCACAAGTGAATAACTTGGTCTTTGCATACTGGATAATCTTTGGGATATATTGCACAAAAAGCAAAAGATTGCTTCAAATGTGAAAGAAGATCATTGTAGCTCAACATCAACGCTGGTAATATACCATTCAAACAACTTGGAAGTTCCCAAATTTCACTTCGTAAAATGTCTCTCCACTCATCCACCTCTGATTTACAACGTAAACTACCAGCAAGTGACTTTAGAGCTAAAGGCAACCCTTTGCACTTCTCTGCAATTTTTCTTCCAACCTCTTCAAATTCAGGATGTTCCTCAGGAACCCTGTTTTCTAATGAATGTCGTTTGAGTAAAGCCAAAGAGACTTTACTAGACAAAGTTCCCATGTTGATTGCTCCGCCACCTATCATCAATGCAACATTCTCCTTACGTGTAGTTACAATGATCTTACTTCCCAAATCTCCTTGTACAAAATTTCTCAAGTCAACTCATTCGTTATGCTTATCATTACACACATCATTAAGGACAACAAGAAACTTCTTTCCCTTCAGGCTTTTCTTCAATTTGACTTGTAGCTGATTAAGATTCTCATCAACTGTTAAGCCAATTTCTTGAAGTAACCCTTTTGTTATTCTGAAAGCATCATATGCCTCGGAAACACAAAACCAAGCTTTCAAACCAAAATGGTCCTTCACCTTCTCATCATTGTAAACGACTTTAGCAAGTGTTGTCTTACCCACGCAGCCCATTCCAACGATTGAAACCACAGCCAAATTTTTCCCATTTGCATCTTCAGACAATAAACGGACAATCAAATCCTCTATTTCCTTGTGCCTACCAAAGATATCAGAATCATCAACCAAAGAAGTTGAAGGTGTTCTAGTTTCTTGATTAGTGGAACCAAAATGTTCCTTTAAGCCAAGGTCACCAATTTGCTCTTGCAAATCTTTCAATGTTTCAATAGTGTCTTCCAACTTCTCCTTTATGTTAAGCAAAAAATCATCACTAAGACTTTGATGCTGACCTTCAACCTTAAATCTCAAAGCCTCATAATTGACCTCTTCCATTAAGTTTTTAGCAGAATCGATAGCATGTCGAAACTCATTAAGCCACTGGCTCACAAATTGATTTGATGTCTGCTTATTCTCTGCATCATTGAGCAAAGCTTGAAGACCAAGCTATGTAATTCTCATCTTCTTTAAGAGACGAACATCATTATGCTTGCGCTTCTGAAACATGTGGAGCAGCTCACGCTGAGGTGCAAGCCTATCAAAGAGAACTTGCAGGTGTGAAGAGATAAATGCACCACCAACTGCTAAGCCAACCTCCATTTCTGAATCTACAAATCACAACACAAAATGATTTTAAGAAATTTGAGAAGATGAATGTTTTTATCTTCAATTACTATCAACTTTACTTTACCTGTACATTTGTAAATTTGCAAACAAGAAGTTGTAATTGGTACAACTATGTTTGCTATTGCATATTAATTGCTTTCTCAATTGAGTAAATGAGTGTTGTTGGGGTTTGTTGTAGAAAATGGGGACCATATAGAGACCAAAGACTTGTATTATTTAAACATCAATACAAGGTTCAGCCAAATATGCTTAATTGTGAAACACACTCGCTGATAACATCTCAATATTTGAATTGCACAAAATTACTTCCACATTTGAATTCCACAAAATTACTTTCCAATTAATGAGTCTTGTTTTAAGGCCTGTAGTCCTTATTTGAAAACTTATTATTTGAATAAGTATATATGAATCCTCAATATATCCATTTGATCTCCGACTACTACGATCATCCGGAGCTGGATACCTTCGTGCATTATGACAAGAAGTGGACGAATTGAATCATTGAAATTTTGAAAAAGATGCAACAATGGGAGGTGAAACAAATGGATATATTGAGGATGAACAAAATGATCAATTATATACCTACAAAAATGTTTAATTAAATTTTTCACTTTTGTCAGAAGAATTCAATCATTGAAATTTTTCACTAGCTTGAAAGAAAAAGTCAACCAGCGTTGAGCCCACAAGATAGTGCTACGTAGGCCGAAAAGGGGTAGAAAATTATTAATAAAATAAGTTCAGGGGTTAATGGAATCTTAGTATAGTATAAGTGTGTTTCTGGGATTTTGGGCCTAGGTTGAGGGGATACTTGTGCATTATCCCTAAATAAATTTTGTAAAACATATATAAAATCTTTAAAATTGTTAATGAATATATATGTTATGTATGTATAATAATCAAATTTATGTGTATAACTTATTGGTTCGATTTTCGGTAATTTCTTCAGATTTTTTTCGAAAAAAAATCATAACCAAACCAAATAGTATTGGTTCTTAACAATCTAAAACCAAACCAAATCAAAATCCATATTAAATTGGTTTATTTAATCGTTTTGGTTTGGATCGGTTTTTATCCGAACCATGAACACCCCTATGGGCAATATTTACTTATTTAATGTATCTACTATAAATACAATACTTATCAATTTAAACGATATACATATATAATAATGTATCATGCATTAATTTTTAGATAGGATACGTAAATCTAAACTTATACTTAATGTATCAATTACGTAGCAACTATCACTGGTATGTATCGACTTCAAATGTAACATCTTATGGCAACAATAACTTATTTAATGTATCTAGTATAAATACAATACTTATCAATTTAAACGAGATACATAAATAGTAATGTGTCATGCACTAATTTTTTAGATAAGATGCAAAAATTCGAATTTATAATAAATTTATCAATTACATAGCAACTACCACACAATAATGTATCGATCTCAAATCAAACATTTTATGGGCAACAATGATTTATTTAATGTATCTTGTATGAATACAATATTTATCAATTTAAACAAGATACGTAAATAGTAAAATTCTAAGTAGCAAAGATATTTATGATGAATCTTCTCAAAAATTTCAACAAATGATCTTCAATAAACTACGAGAAAAATTTTGAAACTCAAAAACTTCAACAATTTTGAATTAGAATTGAAAGGATCTTCGATAAACTGGAGAAGAAAGAATCTTGAATCTTAAAATTTTTAACAATCTTGAATCAAAATTGAAAGTCTCTTCGATGAACTTGAAGATCCAAAAGGAAATTGTCTGTCCAACAACAATTTCATCACTTTTGTCGCATACCCAATATTTCGACAAAATTTTTTGAATCAAATCTGAAAGGTTTCTTTGTTGAACGGGGGAACAATTTGAAATATTGAAATTCTTCATTATGTTAGATTTTTCCTATGTATGATTGAGAATAAGAAGAAACATAACCATAATTTATGGGATTTAATTAATTTTCAAATTTTCCCATTTTAGGGCGACAAAAATATTATTCTTGTATTAGAATTAATCTATTCGGATGATGAGTTAATGTATCCGGAAGGTGCAGACTTTAAGGGATTATTGTAATTAGAAAAAAAATAGAGATAGAATGTAGTTTACTCTTTACACTATGAGATTTATGTAAGTTATACAAAAGAAAAATGCATGTGAGAAGGATCAAATATATACCATAAATGGTTTTTTGAAAAAAACCATATTTTTAAATGATTTTTTTTTGAGTTTTTCTTTAGAGGAAAATGATATATGTGAGTCATTTAAGTAACAATAGAAGTATAGGTAAGCCAATCTTTTAAGGAGAGTTATATCAGTTTCAAATCACAAATCACAAAGTTAAAAAGTATATTAGACTTTTTTCTCTAAAAAAAATAAAATACATGTGCTAGTTGTTTTATATAATTTATTTAATATTATTCTTATTCACAATAAATTACCGTGTTAATGATACGGAACATATCAAAGCTCAAGAGAGAAAGGCACCAACTTTCATTGTTTTCTTCTTTCAAAAGTAATACTCTTCAAACAACATGAAGAGAATAATAAATTGAACCAAATTCATTACATTCTCAACTCACTAATTGGAACGGGAAAGGAAATTATTAGGGATGTAGAAAGGGGGGCTTAGGTTGGGACTCAAAAAATAAAAGAGCTTAAAATGACAGATTTCTACACAGCTCATTATAGTGCTATGAGAGACCTACCATATCATAAATATGTTTACTTAACATATTTGGAAAAAAAAAAGACTTTTCCTTTCTAGAAGAAAAGGAAAAAAAAATCAATCTTGAAAATATTATTACTGAATTTTAAATTTAATAGAACTTGAAGAAAACTTTACCCCTACACAAGAACCTGGTTCTTGAAATTTTGTCGTAACACAATAAAATAAAGATTATTGTGGAAACCTTTCTAACTCAAGGAAGGGAAAAACCACAAAGTTTTATATTAATTCAAAATTTACAACTCAGTTAATCAATGAATCTAACTCTAAACTTCTACACTTTTCGATTAACTATAATCGAAAACTCTCCACTCAACAAGAAGTCAAACTCACTTCTTGTTTACAAAATCTTTCAAGTCTTCTTAACTCTAACCTCCCAAGAAGTCAAACACACTTCTTGTTTACAATTCTCACAACCTCTCTCCCAAGAAGTCAAACTCACTTCTTGTTACAATTCTCTCAAGACTCTACTCCCAAGAAGTCAAACTCACTTCTTCTTACACAACCTAGGAATTATTACAACTCAATAATAAACCTATAGAAAATCAACAAAGACTAATAACCCTAGACTTCAATTGATCAGACTTCAACATTCAATAGTTCAGAGTAGAACAGGTTTCGTGAATCTGGTCCTTATGTTGATGTGATGAAGGTGAACATGGTCTTTGCGTTGCTGTGACGAAGGCCTGCGTCTTTCTCCAGTAAACACTGCTCTCAAGATGATATATTTCGTGAATATGCAATGGCTATTGTTCTGGCTTTGCTGATAAATTCTCTCGATTTGTGTTTATGCAAAGACGCTTTTTTCCTTCAACTTCTTGATCCTTTTATAGAGTTTGATTTGTCTTCAACTTCTACAAGGAAAAAAATTACAAATCATTTTCCTTCTTGAATTTCTCTATATACTTATTTCCTTATTTGACTTGAATTGTAACTTCTTTATTTCTTTACTTCTTTGACTTGAATTGCTACTTATTTCTTTCCTTCTTTATTTATTTCCATATTTGTTTCCTTCTTTTCCTTCTTTACAATTCTGCACTTTTTCTTCTTTGCCGCAATACTTTTTCTTCTTTGCTGCAATCTCTCATAATTATAAACATACAATACCATGTCTTCACTTTATCAATCATCAAAACTACTTTATTTGTTCTCTTATTTCGCAACAGAACTGTATCCCTTGTTAAATGATACTTTACATTCTCGTATATCTTCACACTCTTTTCCTTACATGTTCTACTTAGTACTAAATTTTGGTGGATATAAAGATAAATGAAGATAGTGCTGGAGAGAACATGTTTTCTGCAATAGTCGGTTATTCAGTACAATGTTTGTCTTGTTTTAAATATAGTTGTTAATTGTAGAAAAGAAAAGTCCAACATCATTTTTTTAGAAAAATATCTTTTTTCATACAATGAAATTAATAGTCCCAAAAGTAATTCAATTTTTTACCATCGCATTTTCTTGAACGATGCATCAAAAAAGCAATTCCTTAAATATTACAGAGTTTGAGAATAGAAAAGGCTAACATTAATTAGCATTTCTAGTACAATATGTATTTTTTTATTATTCTTTGTAATCTATGTAACCTCTAGGTCATTTACAATGGCAGATTCAGGATTTCTTTTGAGAGGATTTGAAATATAAAGAAGTAAACACGTAAAAATTACAAGATGAAAAATCAAGTGCGACAGGAGAAAAATATTAATTTCAATCTTAAATTTAACTTATACTCTCATATTGTGTTTAAGTTCTTCCTACTCTTACTTTGCACCATCGAGCTTTTAATATTTCTAGTGTTTTTTCCTTCTATTTTGCAGTATTATACTTTTTGAATTTATTCCAAATTTTGAATTAGTGCACATTCAATCATATGTTACCTTAAAACCATCAAGGGTTTTTAGAAAAGTGTAAAGTTCGAGTTACTAATATTATAGTGCATATTCATAAAATAAATATATGACATCTTCGATTTTTTTTAGTTCATTTAATTTAATAGGTTAATCATTAGTAAAAAAAAAAACAAATTATGAATCAATCAAATAAGTTTAATTTAGTTTTAATCTCTTTAGGATCAGCCTCAGATTAGTAAGAAGGATATACAATGAAGTTAAGAGAAAAAAATTTAATTAAATAGATTTTATTAAAAGAATATTTACAACTTTTAAATTTATCCATTCGATTAATCTTAAATTCTTTTATTTTAAATTTAACAAGAATTCATCATTTTCTCAAAGAGTTTCTTTGAGTTAGTACATGAGAAGAGAGTTACGTATAAATAAAATGAGCAATATAAATAAGAAGAATAAAACACAAGTAAAAAAATTGTGACAGATAAATTTTAAAAAGAAATAACATAAAAAAATAATACTCCCTCTATTCTAATTTATGTGATACCTTTCGAATTTTGAGATTCAAACAAGTCTATCTTTTACCATAAAGTTTTCATATATCTTTTAAATATTTTGATATATAAATTATTGGGAGTCATAATACTTTTATGTAGTTTACAAAAATATAAATTTCAGTTTAAATAATTTGAAGAAGCCATGACCAATTCTTGATCAAACTTAAACTGTTTGACTCTTGAAAAATCAAATGTGTCACATAAATTTGAACAAATGGAGTACAATTTTAGATTAAATCCAAAAACAATGAGGCCCTTTATTGGTATTTAAGCCCAAAAACTGAGCCCATCTCAGCCTTTTCAAAGGAAAATAAAAGGTTAAAAATATTGCACTTACCGAAAATTAAACTCACAAAATTCAGGTCAACAATGAACCCCTTAGCCAGTGAGCCAGTCTCATCTTTAGTTGTTGAGGGGTTTCATTTTAATATCTTTACACTTAAAACCAGAAGTATACCGTATATATACAATATAATTTTTTCGATGAGGGGATTTAGGTGAACTCCCTAAGCTCCACGTTGGTCCACCCCACTGGCCAATTATCTTCAATTAACTACTCAATGATCTTTCTATTCATTTCTATAAAAACTTTCTCAGCTATAAATAGTGGTGAATTGGTTTGGTAATTCACAACAAAAATATGGAGTGATAAAAGTTATTCAAAAAAGAGAGTTCTTATTAGTTGAAGGGAGGTGTTCTTTTTTGTGAAGCCTTGGAATAAACTCTTGTCTAGAATTTGTTGAGTTATACTTTGTGTTTAGTTTGTTGTATGATGGAGGGGACAAGTCAATAAGGAATACTACTAGACCGGTGAAAACATTTGCTCCAGTGGGATTGGATCTCCTTATAGAGAACTGATATTCGTGCCTCATCCAGAAGAAATTTTTATTTCTTAATTTCATTTTCAACTGTAATCTTGTAATTTTGTTATACTATAGTTTTCACTAACAATTTTAAGGAGATTCTTAATGCTACAATTGAAAAAAGGGCCGATGTCAAGATGAGAGACCTTAATAAGTATTTTGGTTCAATGGTAGCCATTTCAAGATATGGAAGGGTAAAATATTTTTCTACTTAAATATTCTTCATGTCTCTTATGTGTTAACTGAGAAGAATCCTAATAAAGAAGACATCACCTCTATGAATGATGATGAAACTATTTCCCATCTAGAAAAAGTGAAATGTATGATTAATGATTCCTATAAGTGTCGGTATTATATATTAAATTGTATGTTCGATAATTTTTATGATTATTATGATAGAATTTACTCTAGTGCAAAGAAAAATTGGAAAACATTGCAAAAAAAGTATGATACAGAAAAGACTGGAGCGAAAAATATGAGGCTAATAGATTTTTTCATTTTCAAATGGTGGAGAACAAATCAGTGGTAGACCCTCAAGACTTTATGATGGTTGTTGGAGAACTCAGATCCGAGGAGGTTAAAGTTGGAGATAACATTATTTTTTGTGACATAGAAGATAAGATCCACCTTCTTATAAGGAATTTCAGAAAAACTATGTGCCACAAACAAAAGGAAACCACTCTTGAGACGTTGATGATGAAAATCCGTATAGAGATCTATAAGAGAAGGGGCAAGATGCAATTTTACAAACAAAATAGAGCAACATTACAACGAATGCAAATTTAATTACTTAAAATAATGCTACTCCTAAATCTCACAAAAATACTTCTAAAAAATTCAAGAAAAATAATGGTAAAGCTCTCAAGAAAAATAATGGTGAAATAACCAAGCACAAAACCAACAAGTTCAAGATAAGGGACCATGCTTTATTTGTGGAAGTAATGGGTCTATTACTCAATTTTGCAGATTTTGAAAACGTGTTTCCAATCCTTAGACAAATGTTATCGAAGAACTTTTTGTGGCAGTGATTACCGACATAAACATGATTGAGAATATTGATCAATAGTGGATTGATTCTGGTGAAAACTGTCATGTCTGTTATAACAAAGACTGGTAAAAAAAATATACTCATTTTGAGGAGCATAAATCCATAATGCTTAGTGATTCTCACACTACTCGAGTGCTTGACACAGGAGATGTTGAATTGTGTTTTACTTCTGGAAGGGTGTTAACTTTAAAAGATGTACTTATACTTATTCTATGGGAAAAAATTGATATCAGTTTCCTTTATAATAAAATAAGTTTTAAACAGATTATTGAATCTAATCAATATGCAATTGCGAAAAAAAGTATTTTTGTGGAAAAAAGGTATGCTTGTGATGGGATGTTTTAACTGAATGTTGAAATGAATAAAGTTCTACGTCTCCTTATATGTTTTCTTCTATCGATTTTTGGCATGCTCCTTTGTGACATATTAATGATCGTTATGTTAGAATCATGAGTAGTTTAGTATTAATCCCAATTGGTTAAAAGAATTTTTAAAAGTGTGAGGCTTGTAACAAAGTCAAAATCACTAAAAGGTCTAATTTTCAATTCAAAGAAGAACTGATTTGTTAGAATTAGTTCATACTTATATTTGTGAACTTGGAGGAATTTAAGCTCATGGAGATAATATCTATTTTATCACTTTCATCGATAATTTTCTAAGTTTACATATGTTTATTTGATGAAAAATAAAAGTGATGCTTTTGAAAATTTTAAAATTTATCTCAATGAAGTTGAAAATCAGTTTGGAAGATAAATAAAAAGAATTAGAAGTATAAAGACAATGAATATGAGTCAAATGAGTTTAATTCTTTTGTTAGATCATTGAAAATGATTCATGAAACTATTCCTCCTATTCTCCTTCATCTAATGGAGTAGCGGAATGACAAATTAAATAGAACTTTGGTTGAATTGACTAATGTCATGATTAATGAGTCACACTTATCTTTACTAGAGTTGTCAAAAAGGGACGGCCAACCCCACCCAGTCCATGCCTCGCAGGAAAACAAACTTGAAGGACTAGGGTGTGTTAGCCCTTCATTTGGAACGGCCTGAAAATGTGCAACCCAATCCAACTCTAGAAGGACCGAGGGCTAAGTGGGCTAGCCCTAATTTTTTTATTTATATTCAAACTTAGAATTTTATAACATTAAGAAAATGAAAAGATTTTCAAATTAAATATAGAAAACAATGGCGTTGTTTCAATAACACTTGCAAAAAATCTAGTATAATTAGCATGTATCTTGTATACTGGATATGCAAGGTATATGTATCTAGTGTGATGCATCATAAATTTGCAATCGAGATAAGAGAGTGGCAAGCGAGATGAGAGGGAGATGTGGGCGCAGAATTCGTCTATGTATCCTAGATACATGCAAATACACTTGGGTAGAGTGTATTTAGAATAAATTAACGTATTTTTGAGTCCTTGTATCCGGAGACACATGTAATTGGACGTATCAAAATCTAGAAAGATTCATAATATTAGTATATAATGTATATTGAGATAATTGTAAGATTTTTGTTAGTTACCTTTATATAAATAGTTTTGTCTCATGGACCGACCCTGACCCAACTGATCAAGCCTGGGTTAAGGGCTTATATGAGTTAGGTTTATAAGCCCTAGTTTAAAAGTACTTGATCAGATCACAATCATACCTCAATAACGGGGTGTGTTGGGCCGGCCCAATGAGCTAAACCCATTTTAACGGCTACCTTTTACCTTTTTTATAACCCTAAATAACCCCAGCATAGAACTACAATCTCTGTCATAAGCATGATCGACATGACTGCTTCAGGTTTTTTACAGATTGCGCTGCTTCTCTTTTGGTTTCTTCCATGTATGTATCTGCTCCGTGTTGTTTTTTTTTTTTTGAGTGTGATAACTTTATCTCAAATCTCAAATTGAGTTTCTTTGCCTAATTTAATGTCTTTTGATTGTTGTGCTATTGATTTATTTTTTTCAAGACATGATATATCATCTGAATTTGGATATTTTAGGTTCTTTCGTAGCTACAAAGATTGAGTTGATGAGATCTAACTTTTAGGTATTTATCTTTTCAGCTTTAGCTTCTTCTTGGCTAAACGCCAAGATAACAATTAGGGCTTTTCACCAAACTGCATCATCTTTTTGATGAGTTAAATATAAAAAGGGACTCTTAGATTTTGTTTCTAAATTTGATTGCAAGAATATGCTCTTGGAATTTAATAAAAAAGAGATAACCCTAACTTTCGACCTCTCTATTCGCTTTGCGTCTTTAGTTAATTCGTAATCATACTTCAATAGTTCTAAATTGGGTCAGCAATCGATATAGAAAAATAAACTCCAGACAACTTAGAGTTGTAAACTTTCTGCGACTCCATTGAATCTTCTAAATGTAATGATAAGTTTTTGATGCTTCGGTTTCATATATTCAAGTTAGTGAACTCCGCAAAGTTTTCCTTAGAACACAACATTTCTATGACAAGAATGATATTTTTGATTCTGCAGATTCTATGGTTGTTCCACCGAAAGACGTTACTGATACAATGGCTCTATAAGTTCTAGAAGGAGGTTGTGCTTTTGAACGAGTCATAATGGATCCTCTCTTCTTTGATCTTGGGGCAAATAAAACTAATTACTACATTCGGATGTTATTGCAGTTAATAGTACTTATTATTATTAAATTTGCAGGTGCAAGAACATATTTCAATTTTCAAGGATTGAAGCAAAGCATGCTATTCTAAAGACAAAGCTTGAAGCTTACTTTCAGGTCTCTTCTCTACAATAAATATATACCGTCAAATCTCCCTAATGGTATCATTTGTTCCCGTATTTTTTAGCAATTATATCCCATAAAATTTCATAATTGAAATTTTGAGACGGTGATGTGCATGCAACCCTACTTCTACCCTGTGGTTGAGATTGTTTCGATAAGGCTCAAGTGAAGCATAACTAAAAAGTATGAGATGAAACTACAATAAAGAATAAGTCCTTTGCAACAACAAATAATACGATAACTAAAGCAACAGAATCAACATGTAATAATAAAATCAAAGAATGAGATAATAGGAGTATAATACAAACAATATTGATCAAGAAACTAGACCACGCTCAACTACCTGAATTAAGCATTCTTTAGAAATGTGATAATATTGATTAGAGAATCAAGCTAGTCCTAAAGGATGAAAAATACTTGAGAACTCTAGATTACCTATACTTGAGTGAGATGTCACGGCCTTAGACTTCTAAGCACACGTGTGGTATTTGGCAACTCATTCATGAATAATAATTGTTACATATTCAAGTCCCTAAATAGTTACAAATAAGCCCTCATTCTAGAATTTTCTACAGAGTTAAAGAGGATTTTAAAGACCTTCCATGCTTCGAATGAATTAGCTTAGAATATGCTATAAAATGAGTCACTAATCCATGTGTTCCATATTCTTCATAATAGGCTTTGCTTAGCCGTTGCAAAGGAATTGAAATTTTTAGGAGACAAATATATAAATGTATATATATAACTAGAACAAAGTAAAAATAATTCAAGGGATGATTTCTATTTTGGAATGGTAAAAATGTAATGAAATAAACAAGAGTTTATATTTTATTCATTGACAATACAAGATTTGTCAATTAACTAAATTCTAAATGTTTGTTATTACTTAATCACTTAACATTGAAAGTGAACAACCTTTATAACATGTAAATTACATAAAATATTGAGAAATTTAATGATAAATATGTGTGGATAAGAGTTAAGTCCAAATAGATACCGAACATCTCATAAGGCAAAAAAAGGAATACAAAAACATACATAAATATTTACAAAGAAAACAGAAAAATGAAGAAAAATATACATAGAAAAGTGATGGGCCCACCGTATGCATTAATAATAGCAAGTAATCTTTCCTACAACTCATCAATCCAACACATGTGAGATGGGCTGTCTTGCGAAGCTGATGCAATAACTTTAGGTTGTTGGTCAACATTTTGTCTGAGTTGATCAGTTGCAATATCAAAATTAAAAAATATATGGATAATAACATTTCATATGATTCTTATGTGTTTAATTTAAATCTTGTGATTCATCAACTCAGACAAAAAATTGATCAACAACCTAACATAGCTGCATCGGCTTTGCAAGAAAAACCATATAGTTACATTGGACTAATGAGTTACAAGCATGATTTGTTGCTATTGTTGATGAACTCGGTGGGCCACGGGGTTAGTAATTTTTCACCCTTTTATATCACTTGTATACATTTTTCTTCGTTTTACTATTTTCTTTGTAGAATATTCATGTGTGTTTGCGTAGCTTCTTTTTTTGTCACTAGAAAAAAATAATCAAAATTGCTAACAGATTTTATTAATAACTTAAGTTGGTTAGTATTCTACTAACAAACTATTAACATATTTCTATCTGACTTATACTTTAAAACTTAACAACGAAATTCTAAAAGATAACCAACAAAAATTTTACTAACTAAGTATTTTAGTTAGTAACTGCGGCGGGAAAAATGACGTTAAATTTAACAACTTTTTATCAATGGATTACCAACTGAAATATTACTAACGCACACCTTTTGCAGTTAATATTACCAATGAAGTATATATCGGTTGGTAAATATGACAAAAAGATTATTTATATAATTTATTAACATATTAAAAATGAATTACTAACCAAACATTTACCAACGACAAGATTTTGTTGCTAAATTTACCAACCAAATTTAAATATGTTGATAAATTAGTGACGAAATGTAATTTGTTAGTAAACTTGCCAACCAATATCCAATTCATTTGAAATTTTGCCAAAGAATAAAGATTGTAGTTAGTACATTACTAACATCATTAAAATAGTTGGAAATGTTTCAATCGATCATTAATTCATTGATAAAATTTATCAATTGAAGTTAAATTTTTGGTAAATATGTGTCTAGTGCTGAGGATTTCATATTCAGTTTGTGTCGTTAGTCGTTTTAACTTTTAGTCAAAACTTGACTTTAAAACGTTCTCAAATTAGAACTCTGTCAGTGTTATTACTTTCGAAAGGTCATTTTTTATCTAATAGAAAGATTGGTCAAGTTTTGAGGTTCTGTTGTTTGTTTGTTTGTGTCTTTAGGTGTTTTAAATCTTATGTTTGGCCAAAATTTAACTTTGATCAACAATTTTGTGAACGTGCTCAGATGAGAATTCCATTAGCATAATTAACTATAAAAATCATTTTTATCTAATAGGATGATCGGTTCAAATTTTGAGGCTTTCATTTTTAGTGTGTGCCGTTAGGTGTTTTAACTTGTAGATTTTGGTCAATATATTTGATACGTGCTTAGATAAAAAATTTTGTCAGTGCAGTTAGATTTGAAATATCATTTTCGATGTAATAAGATAGAGGGTTCGGGTTCTGAGGCTTCCCCCTTTTTAGCTCGTGCCGTTAAACATTTTAACTTTTAACTTTTGACCAAAATTTCACTTTAGTCAATATTTTGGTAATCGTGCTCGAATGAAAATTTTGGTACTGGGGCTAGCCATATAAGTTCAGTTTTGGTCTCATAGGATGGTTGGTTCAGATTTTGAGACTTTTATTTTAAGTTTGTATCATTAAACATTAAAACTTTTAACTTTTGGCTAAAATTTGAATTAGCTAATTTTTTTTGAGAAACATGCTCAAATTTGGATTACGTCAGAGAAGTTAACTCTGAAAGGTCATTTTTCGTCATACAAGATGGTTGGTTTGGATTTTGAGGTTTTCATGTTCAGTTTGTACCTTATGCGTTTTAACTTTTAACTGTTGGCCAAAATTGAACTTTGCTTAACATTTTTGTGAACGTGCTCTGATGAGAATTTTGTCAGCGTGATAAGCTTCGGAAGGTCATTTTTATATTTAATAGGATGGTTGGTTCAGGTTTTGAGGCTTTAATTTTCAGTTTGAATTGTTAGGCGGTTTAACTTTTAAGTTTTGGCCAAAAATTAAATTTGATCAATAGTTTTTATAAATGTGCTCATATTAAATTTTGAATATAATGATATGTGTCACATCGAGATTAATTTAAATTGTTATCATAGATTTTACATTGTTCATTCAAATATGATTTCTAAAATTGATAGTAATATATTTGGGTTTGTATTTGTGCCCTTAGATTTTTAAATGCGATGAATTGATAAATATTTTACTATTGAATAATCATATAGTTAATAATATTTTGAACATATTATCAATCAGTTACTAACCTAACAATGAACTTGAATGATGTATTACCAACAAACTAATAATCAATTAGTAAATTTACAAGAAAAATAAATAATCATTCCAACGTATTTAAAATTCATTACCAACAAGGGTTGTGATGGAGTGGTAAGTATGTTCATCCGTTCCACTGATTTCTTTGCATACCAATTCCTACGACAACCATTAAAAAAAACTAGAATTGTGACTTTTAAAGAATTAAATCATTGAATGGATATCTTTCTTTTTCAATACAGTAAACAAGTATTTTTTGGTTTGATTTTCCGGCTGTAGTCCCCCTTCGTCCAAAGCTATGGCGAACTGGGCAAAATTTTCCTTAGAACACAATATTTCTATGACAAGAATGATATTTTTTATTCTGCAGATTCTATGGTTGTTCCACCTAAAGATGTTATTGATACAATGGCTCTGTACGTCTTTGACGGAGGTTGTGCTTTTAAACGAGCTATAATGAAAACCCAAGAAACCTATAATGCATATCAAAGATAAAATGTCCTTGAACTGAGCTCGTGGGAGAATGGGGGAAATCGCGGAGGAACTGAGCTCATGAGAGAATGAAAAAATTACGCCCTTTGCAAACAAAAGTAGACATATCTAGATGAACTATGAAAAATGAGTTTTCATTGTCTCATGCTAGTCATTTTCTACATGATTGAAATATTCCTACATTAATAAAAAGATTTGTATGTTTAGCCAATGTATAAGTGTTTGTGCAACACACACAATATCTAGTTAAAAATTATATTGAAATAATGTGGTTGGAGGAGTTCAGATAACAAAAGAGTAAATAGAAGTGATCACAATTAAAATTCATACAAGTATAAGACTATATCAGGTAAATAGAAGGGCTCACAATACACGTACGTTATTCTAGATATACTCTATTGTAGTAGATTCACATGTATGTAGGATACATAGATAAATATCGCGGCCTCCTCCCTCCCATCTTTCTTGTAACTCTTTTATCTCGCTCGCATATTCGGTATGCAAGATACATGCTAATTATACTAGACTTTTTGCTAGTGTTGTTGAAACAGCACGATTGTATCCATATTTGATTTCAAAATCTTCTTATTTTACTGATGTTACAAAATCATAAACTTGAAAAGACAAAAAAGGAAGAAAAAAAAGTAGGGCTAGCTTGCCCCCAGCCCTCTGCCCTTCTAGAGCTGGGGTGAGTTGAGCATATTTAGGCCCTTCAAAATGACGAGCGGGTTGAGTTGAGCATATTTAGGCCCTTCAAAATGACGAGCGGGTCCACCCTATCCCTTTTATTCATTGGCCTATGAAGCTTGGGCCGAATGGGGCTGGGCCGACTCTTTTTAACACCTCTCATATATAAGGTTATTCAAACCATTTTACCTTTATGCTTAAACCCTAAATAACATCCAACAATACAATCTCTGTTATAGGTGATGGTGGACATGACTGCTTCAGGCAGGAGTATTTGATCATAGTTGCAGATGGTTGTTATTCTGGTGTAGGAACTCTATTGATAAATTACACCGCTTCTCTGATCATCTCTTTTGGTTTCTTTCATGTAAGTACCAAGTTTTTTAAGGCATTGGACACCATCTTGTTCTGAAAGATGACCGTCGTGACACTTCTAAAACAATTGAACAAGCTATTCTAATTGAATTTGCTTAGTTTCTAATATTAAGGAGAAGAACAAGGAAGTCTAGAAGAACACGGGATTTGATAAGTCAAATAAAAAGGGTAAATCTTAATTTAAGAATGGAGGAAAATGTGATGTTAAAAAGTTTGATATGGCCAATATAGATTGTGACTCTTGCCACAAGATGGGTCATTTAAAGCAGAATTATCTGGAGTACAATAAGGTAACATCATTTATTTCAAATCTCATTTTTGCTTATGTCTATAGTACTGCATTAATGATAGAGATGTTAATACTTCATGGACTGTATACTAAGGTGCCACCGACCACATCACTAGAGATAAATGATAATTTCTTTAATTGTCGGTTGCTAATTGTAGTGTTTTTTGGTGTCAAAAATGTGCTTTGATGTTGTGATTATGATTTAGATAGCATGGAGGCATTTGGAGACCATTCCAAAGGCAAAAGCTTTTGAAATTATGATTTTGGAGCGCGTATGGTCTGCATTGAGGTAGGCTACACATTTCCGATCTTTAGATTGAGCTCGAGAATGTAAGTTCATTTTGGTTAGATAGAATTGGGATGGGTTAGTAGTCTATTCATGTTTATTTATTAAAAATCATGTCTCGGGCCTTATTTTTGGAATATTTCGAGAGTTCTAGCACGTTATTCTTGTTGTGAATTGATCATGTCTAGTTGTTCTGTGACCGTTAGGAGCTTATTGTTGGCCTTAGCCTGGAGTACGCTAGTTTTTTCCTTAGCGTTTTGGAGATGACAGGCCTTATAATTCTTTGAAGTCGCTTTGAATGGTTTAGATTTTTGTAGACTAATGTAGTTTACTTGTATTTGATAGTGTGAGCCTTATCTAGGCGGAAGCTCAACCGCAATAACCTTTTATTCATAATTCCCTTTTTACTACGACCACAATGATTTTCCGTTGTGATTTCGAGCTTTGCTTGACGATTTGGGGTTGGGTTTGTTTGGGCTTGGAGTGGTTTGTTGAAAACTTTGGGGTGGACGTTAATCTACGGTGGTCTTATGTTGGTGACATGACATGAGACACTTCTTTGACAGTTTGTATAGCCACAACTTTAAGGTCTGGTCAGACCACCATTTTAGACACAAATTCAAGATCTAGGCACGCACATATCTTCAACTATAGTTCGAGTTTCGGGTACATTTTTCTCTATTGAGTTGATACCTAATAACATGGTTCTATTGGATTCATTGGGTGTTCTATCCGCGATTCGAAGTTCGGGCTATGCACTCTCATATTCATGATTCATAGAATTTCATACTCATTAGTTATAGCTCTTTCATGTACTCGTTAAGCTTATGGGGATCTGTTTGGGTGATCTTATACTTAAACTTACGCAAAAGTGTACTTTCTGGACTTATGGAGTCTAGTTAGGTTTAGTTAGTTACTTCTTTTTCATTTCCATTCTTTTGTAGACTCTTGTGCATTCTTGTTAGATTTTCGTTATCATTTCGTTGATTTGACCTTTGCTAGTGTTATATCTCCCATTTCATATTGTCTTTACTTTTCAAGATCAATTGGTCTATCATGCCTACTAAGTACATGTTGTTTTGATACTCAAACTACACTCTACATCTATTTTAGTAATGCGGGTTGGATCATCAGTCATCTACATTGATATTGAGTCGGTTGTTGAGGTATTCAGAGGCAAGGGTGAGCTTTTGACTTCTTGGATCACTTTGCCTCTTTTGGTGATAGTTGTTGGCTAGTTTTTTGCTTTTGAGACAAGTTTGAAATTGGCATAATACATAAATGTGCCCTTTAACTTGGCTTCGAATTACATTTACGTCCTTCAACTTTGGGTGTGCACAAGTAAGCACTTAAACTTGTATAAAGTTGAACAAATAGACACATATGTCCTACATTGTCATCCTACATGTCATTTTTTGTCCTACGTGGTGTCCTACGTGTATTGTGTCATGTAGGACTCATGTGTTTATTTATTTAAAAGTTGGATAGTTAAAGTGTCTGTTTGTGCATTATGAAAATTGGAGGTCAAAGTTAAAATTTGAAGCCAAGTTTAGGGTCCAATATATGTATTATGCCTTTGTAATTTGTACTCTTTATATTAGCTACTACTAGGTTTTGTGTTGGATCTCTTTTGGTTGTATGTATTGGCTTCTGTTCTTATATATTTTTCGTCGTCTCCTTGAATGATATCATGCATATATTATTAATTGTTGTTTATTCCATTTATGCATGTTATTTTTTGTTCTAGGTTACAAACTGAATTACCTAGTGGTGAATTATAGTATATGTCATCTTGACTCGAGTTTTTGAGTCTTGACAAGAGATCGAAGACTTTATAGACATACACCACCCTCCCAAAGACTTAGTACATTGAGTATATCATTATCATATGAAAAAAGAATTGGGGTTTTTCTTTTGAGAACTAGCAAAACACTAAAACTATAAAAGAAATTAAGGGAAGGTGGGTATGTTGAAAGGTTGGGTATTTTAAAAGTTACATGGCATTTTCTAAAATTAAATCCAAAAGAATGATTTTTAATTTATTAAAATTTAATCTGTTAAATAAAAGGGCATATATGAGTCATTTCATAAAGGCAATGACATATATGAACCACTTTTTAAACGGATGGTATATCAGCTCCTAATCATAAGATACAGGGAAAAATCAAGATTTTTTTTCCATTTCCAAATACGTGAAAGAGTTTTGGAGAATACTTAAAAGTCCAGTCAATGAATAATATAATCAACATAGAAACTACGATTAACACTTATTATTAGGGGGTGTACATGATCGGGTTGGTCGGGCTTTTCATATATCAAAGCAATCCATTTGTGTCGGATTTTTGAATTTACAAACTGTTAGAATATGTGCGACCACTACCAGTCAACGGACCAGGTCCCTTGACACAGCAAGAACAGTGCGGAAGATTAAACAATATAAAGAACACAACACAAGCAGTTTACGTGGAAACCTCCTTGCTCAAGGGAGTAAAACCACGACCTGTTGCACAGGATTTACAACGGTCTTCACTAATCTTCTCAAGCAAAAGCGAAACCCGGTTACAATCAATGTGAGAAAAAGTTATTAATCTCACGATCAAGTAATCTACCTATTACTTGAAGAGCCTAAGCGGATACCACACCGCCCACTAAACCACCTAACTCTAGATGACTTAGAATTTGACTAAGCAACAAAACAATGTTGCCCACTAAATCAGTTAACCTTAACTGATTTAGACTTTTACAAACTCAAAACAAATATCTGAATCCTTTATAGATTAGGAACAGATTTACAATGTAAGTACTTTACATAGACACAAAGCTCTAAATACAACAAAGATTCTTCTTTACTCTATCAGGTCCTTCTGTTGAGTTGAGCAATGTTCTTCCTTGAAGATGGCCTTCTGTTCAAGCTTGTGAATTTTCAGAGAAAATCCAAATTTAATTTGCCAAGTCTTAAATTTGTGTTTTGTTGGAAATAGATAATATAATTTCCCACAAATTCGTTGAAGTCATCCCATTGGCTGAAGGCATGCTGTTGGAAAAGTTGTGCACCTACCGCATCATAGATGACAGCTTTTCTGACAGCTGTCTTTTCGTCCTTTTCACGTCACAGTCTTGCGGGTACCAGGTCCCTTGCTTGCGGGTACCAGGTCCCTTGCAAACTTCTATATGAGTTCTTGAAAAGGCTTGCTGGCTGACTTCCTTCTTTGGATGAATGAATATAATATGGTGTTTGTCATGCTAAAAGTATCAAACATAAAGAGTTATTATCCGTTGGACAAACACCTCCTCCATTCTGATTGGTGTAGTACACTGACGCCTTACCAACCTCTGACGTGACAGCTTTACAGCTGTAACCAATTATGTATCTGATGGAGGAAACTCTGCCTGGTACCAGGTCCTTGCATTCATGAGATACTGAAACATACAATCTCGTCCGCTCTTCTTATTGGTGTAGGATACTGCATTTTTCACCTACCACCTGACATGACAGCTTTTATGACTGTACCCCATTTGTATCTGGACGAGAGCACTCTGCCAGGAACCAGGTCCCTGCATTTGTGAGGATCATCAAAACACCTAGAATATAACATTTTCCCCCTTTTTGATGATAGCACACAAATATAACACACACTGAGTTTATCATTCATCTTATTGTCAGCAGTTCGAATAACAAGGATTTGGTTCCTTGTTAGATCGATAAGTTTGTTAAATCATCAAAACTTCATATCAAGTTCGAGCTATCATCTTAACTTAGCTTCGAACTAACATTTTCCCCCTTTTTGATGATAACATACTTATTCACCAGTTCCCCCTATCAAAAAGAATTCTTAGGGTAACTTGAGTTTCATCATCTCGAAGTTTGTCATCAAAATATCAATATAGCATTTTCCTCCTTTTTGATGATGACATACTTATTCATCAGTTCCCCCTATCAAAAAGAATTCTTGGGGTAACTTGAGTTCATCATCTCGAAGTTTGTCAACTCATCATGGCATTTTCCTCCTTTTTGATGATGACATACTTATTCATCAGTTCCCCCTATCAAAAAGAATTCTTGGGGTAACTGGAGTTTAATCATCCCTAAAGTTTGTCAAATCATCAAAACATCAACATATCATCTTCCCTCTTTTTGATGATGACAAACATGTTCTTCCGCCTATCGACAGGACCAGGTCCTCATCAGGTAGCAAGCAGCAAGCATTTATTCCCCCTATCAGTATGACCATATCTCTTCAAGTAGCTACCATTGATTCCTCCTATCGATGTGACCATGTTGTGTTCAAGCAGTTATAACACTATTGATCTCATACCTTACCTTAACAACTTTCCCCCTTTTGACATCATAAAAAAGGGTTAAAGCAGTAAACCAAGTTGAAAGAAATATAGTTCTTGTAAATTCATGGCCACTTGGGCAACACAGAGCATGCGCAAAAAGGCATAAAGTAATGAGACAAGTCAGTAGAAACAAGACATTTAACATCCATAAACAAAAGATCAGTCATCAAAGCATTGCATGTATGATTACAGATGAAAAACCAGAACAATGCCCAAGAGATAAATGAGGAATGAGGACTGACATAGAAAGGTAGGAAGAGAAGGGATGATTTAGAGGCAAGTGATTGAAAGAATAGAATTAGTAGAGCATATCCCTAGCATAAGATTTCAAGAATCTTCTCTTAGCGTACAACATGATGTGCAGCCCAACCTTTATGTTTAACCTTCAGGGCTGCCAATTTTTTTTTTATTTTTACTTTTTTTTTTGTTGGCACCTGGTCCCTCTGATAGTGTTGTTTCAGAAGCTGGACTTTTTTCAGTATTCCAGTTAACACGAGCAACTATCATAGCTTCCAACATCAGCTTGAGTTTTTCATAACAGAATGATTGGTAACACAAACAACTCTAGGCCTCCGAGATGAATAGATCAACAATTAAGGAACCAAGAAGATTTTCTTTCTTTCTGTTTTTTTTTACACACCTTCCTCTTCAAAAAACTTTGAGTTCTCAGAATATCAACTTCTCCTTTCTTTTTTTTTTTTTTTGTTTTGAGCATCATCTTTTCCACTTCTTCATTTTTCATGGAGGACCAGATCCCTTTTCACACTTAAAACATTTTCATCAAAGAATTCTCCAGCAAGAATCAAGGGGTTAACAATTTGAAGTGTGTTTGAAAAGAAGAGAAAAGAAAATTTTGAAGCACCTTGATATTTGGAAGGCAACTCGATTTTTCTGGGGAAATAGAAAGAAATATGGAATATAAAGAAAGAGAAAATAAGGTATCATTTTGGCACTCAAAAGATGAGACGACAGTCAGATTCCTGAAGGACAGACATGTGGCAACTTCAATGGCTCTCATGCATAATTCAAACTGCAATGTTAAGATTGCTAACCTTCGATAAAGGACCAGGTCCCTCTCTGTTGTTTGAATGTCATTGCCTAGATCTATCCTGACCTCCCTTTTTCTTCATCCCCTTTTCCATGTATGTATACCTACAAAAGGTATGAAACTGAATTTGCTAAAACATACATAACCGAAAAGCAAGGATACCTGCTCCCTTTTCATAGTCATTAAAAGAGTTGATTGCTTCAGGTAGGATCCATTCAAGAAGGTTTTAGCATTTTCATCATCATCTTGATTAATTCAGCCAAATTTTTATGAGCTTCAAGATGTTTCCTGATCCACAAGAGTTGAACCCATCAAGCTGCACTTGCTACATTTATTGCCTCAGTTGATGATAGAGCAATTGAATCTTTCCTTTTAACAAAGCTTCTCTTCACACAACTCCTCAAAGATTGCCTCAAAAATGACATCATCAATATGTACCTGAATGATCAGCAGCTCCTTGCATATTGAATTCAAAGAGAAGAGTTTTTGACAATTTTACCTCTCTTGAAGACATTGTTGAGGAGCAACTTGGACAACCGACCAGCTTGTTGGGGAACCGACTATCAGAGTTTGCTTCTTTCAGACTGAGCTTGATTAGCTTCTTCATTCTCACCTTCAAAATTCACATTATCAGCTTAAACTGCATCATCTCTGTTCAGCACTGTCTAGAGGACCAGGTCCCTCATCAGGTTCATCATCTGCATCATCTTCTTTGAGATTGTTGGATTCATGAAGAGGATATTCTTCAGCAAGCTCACTATTTAAACCATCTCTCTGATTTTGAAGCAACTCTTCTACTCAGGAACTTCTTTCCTTGCAACTTCTAAAATCTTCTAGACCTGGTACTCATGACCATTTTTAGTATACCCCTGATAAGCCTTGCTGAAGGATATTCTGATCTGCTCCTTACTTAACATCAGTCACAACCTTTGTCATCTGCAAATATCCTTCAATGCATACTGGTACCAGGTTCCCCGACACAGGTTTGTGCAGCAAAGCAACACACACATGAGCATGTATCTTGTGTCATACCTAAACATTCTTACCTCGAGCATTAAGTTCAGTGAGACTGTCATAATGAGTTGTAAACATATCAGCAATACACATGTTCTTGCATCTCTTTTCTATTAAGATCATCCTAGAGAGCAAGATTGTGACAACCCATTCATAACAACTTCACTTTATTTTATTCATCACACATCTATGAAATACTTGAAAGATTGTACTTCAACCATTGACATAGTACAAAGCTTCAATAGTGTATTCCATAAATTTTCAAACCATGTCTTCAAAAAAGAACATACCTTTTCTTGCCATCACTAAATGAGACACCTCCACTTTGAAGTGTATTGCGAGAGAGAGGAAGTACAGTGCTTTGAACATCCACCATTCATGAATCGACACTGGTTGTTGTCACTTCCTCTCACAAGAATGTCATATCACGTGTTAGCCGTGGGAACCCACTTCAGTTGAAGTTCCCAGTAAGCGAATAAAGGAGTGATAAGAGAATTCTTTGTCCAGTGAGGCAGATTGATATTTTTCAACTTAGGAACAGAAGCAAGACCAGGTCCCTTCTTCTGCAAGTTCTTCTGTTGGCCATACACAGCATCAGGTCCCTTCTTCAGTATATTCCATGGTTTAGAATAGTTTGATGAACTTTCTCCACAATCTTTAAACGCAGGACAGTCTCTTTTGCATCCCAGATCTTCTTTTATGTTGTTTCCTTGACCGAGTATATTTGTAAGGATGTTAGAGGAATTAGTCCATTTGAGGGAATTTTCAAGTTCCTCTTTTACACGGACCAGGTCCCTCTCCAATGCATGATTTCTCTTGAAAGCCACTTTAATCTTCATTTCAGCAGTAGGCAGCTTATTTTCAAGGTCCAACTGCAATCTGCTAGCCTCATTCTTTCCTTTAAAAATTGTAGTAGTCGCCCCTTTTATCTTTTCCTTTAGTTCTACATTTTCTGTTTCTAGAACAACCATTTGACTTTCAATATCAGATATTTGGGCAACTAAAGCAATTTTTCCATCTTAAAAGGTGTCTAGGCTGTTGTTTATGAGATCCTTCTCATCTGTCATCTCACTTATCAAATCAAGTAATACAACAGCCAACTTTCTCAACTTACTAGTAGAAAAGGTATTCAAGTTTTGCTTGAAATAAGATAGAGTTACCTTTTCATCAGAATCTTCCTCATCTGACTTTGCCATGAAACCATTATCTGTGTTTTCAGAATCATCTGAATCACTTGAGGATTTTTCCCATGCAGCCATTTCTCTTTTTACTGCCCCGAAGAAGACTTCTCTTCTGCTTATCTTGGGATGGACCTGGTCCCCTTCTTTGTCTTTACCATCTGCAGTCTTGACAATAGGAACAGGTTCTTCAAGGAACATGAGCTCATCTGTGATGTTGGAGAATCTGGTGTGCACTTCATGAATGAGTTCACCATCATTCATGGTGAAATCTTCAAACTGAGTAGAAAAGAGATCTAGCTTAGATTTCCTTATTTCCTCAGTGCCCTCATAAGTTGTTTTTAACAGATCCTAAATTTCCTTGGCTGATTCACAAGACGAAATCAGATCGTATTCATTTATACTAAGGCCACACATCAATAGCTTCCTTGCTTTATGATTTTTCTGGACTAATAGTCTGTCAGAGTCGTTATATTGTTTTCTAGTTTTGGGAATGACTCTTGTGACCTCTCCATCTTTAACCTCCATAGATGGCACATAAGGACCTTTATATATGACATCCCATACTTCACTGTCCTCAACCATGAGATAGTCTCTCATCCGAATCTTCGAATATTTATAAAGCTTACTATCAAACAGAGGAGGTCTTGCGGGAGACTGATTTCTTTGCTTATCCAGTAGTGACGCCATTTCTCGCAGGAACTTCTCTCTTGGTGTTAACCAGATAGAGAGCACCTACTCTGATACCACTTGTTAGAATATGTGCGACCACTACCATTCAACGGACCAGGTCCCTTGACACAGTAAGAACAGTGCGGAAGATTAAACAATATAAAGAACACAACACAAGCAGTTTACGTGGAAACCTCCTTGCTCAAGGGAGTAAAACCACGACCTGTTGCACAGGATTTACAACGGTCTTCACTAATCTTCTCAAGCAAAAGCGAAACTCGGTTACAATCAATGTGAGAAAAAGTTATTAATCTCACGATCAAGTAATCTACCTATTACTTGAAGAGCCTAAGCGGATACCACACCGCCCACTAAACCACCTAACTCTAGATGACTTAGAATTTGACTAAGCAACAAAACAATGTTGCCCACTAAATCAGTTAACCTTAACTGATTTAGACTTTTACAAACTCAAAACAAATATCTGAATCCTTTATAGATTAGGAACAGATTTACAATGTAAGTACTTTACATAGACACAAAGCTCTAAATACAACAAAGATTCTTCTTTACTCTATCAGGTCCTTCTGTTGAGTTGAGTAATGTTCTTCCTTGAAGATGGCCTTCTGTTCAAGCTTGTGAATTTTCAGAGAAAATCCAAATTTAATTTGCCAAGTCTTAAATTTGTGTTTTGTTGGAAATAGATAATATAATTTCCCACAAATTCGTTGAAGCCATCCCATTGGCTGAAGGCCTGCTGTTGGAAAAGTTGTGCACCTACCGCATCAGATGACAGCTTTTCTGACAGCTGTCTTTTCGTCCTTTTCACGTTACAGTCTTGCGGGTACCAGGTCCCTTGCTTGCGGGTACCAGGTCCCTTGCAAACTTCTATATGAGTTCTTGAAAAGGCTTGCTGGCTGACTTCCTTCTTTGGATGAATGAATATAATATGGTGTTTGTCATGCTAAAAGTATCAAACATAAAGAGTTATTATCCGTTGGACAAACACCTCCTCCATTCTGATTGGTGTAGTACACTGACGCCTTACCAACCTCTGACGTGACAGCTTTACAGCTGTAACCAATTATGTATCTGATGGAGGAAACTCTGTCTGGTACCAGGTCCTTGCATTTATGAGATACTGAAACATACAATCTCGTCCGCTCTTCTTATTGGTGTAGGATACTGCATTTTTCACCTACCACCTGACATGACAGCTTTTATGACTGTACCCCATTTGTATCTGGACGAGAGCACTCTGCCAGGAACCAGGTCCCTGCATTTGTGAGGATCATCAAAACACCTAGAATATAACACAAACCAAACCAAATCAATAAGACTCGGGTTTTTCAACTTGGGGTTTTTTTGGGGTTTTTTTTGAATTTTACAATTTTTTTGATAAAGATTCATAAAAAGATATAATTTACTTGTACTTCAAATTTTTCTTTAGTCCCTACCAAAATGCAACTATCTAAGTTATTTCTCAAGAAAATAAAAAAAAAAAGATATGATTTAAAGTACCAAATCATGCTAAAATATGATATGATTTAAAGTACCAAATCATGCTAAAATAAGTTTATTAGTAACATGACTAAATATTACAAGAAAGTAAAATTAGATCGTGTATTTTAATTGTCGATGTTGACACCCAATTTTGACCCTCCTCGATAGAAATTAATTCACGAGTTTCTTGAATTTCAAACAAGTTTGAAATAGTTGACTTTATAAAATTCTAAATGTTTTTCAAGTCGTTTTAAAGTAGCTTTAACCGATTTTCATAATTTGTAAGCGATACAAATTTTTTATATGTTTTATATAATTAGTTGATTTTTTTATGCTTTCAAGTATACTGCTCTTTTTTTTTTACTGCTGATGATAGTTGAATTCTTGACATATTGAAACATACGAAATTCGTGATGCTCTAGTTTTAACTGCTTCCTCAATTCATATTCTAATGTTGCCTCTTTTGTTTTGTTGTACGATCCGAGTCTAGGATGGGTTCTTTCCCTTTGCATCCTTAAAATCGAGCCACGAAGGCTTAATTTCCCAAACTGAGTCAGCCAGTCGCTGAAAAACCTGGTATACAAGTCGAAAACAGCAAAATACATTTCTGGAAATTAAATTGCAGGTCTCCCAAAGCTTAAAAACGGGCTGTTATACCCGTTTTATACACTGCTATACAGGTCAAAACATGCAGACGAGGCCAATTTCGAAATACAGGTTGAGAGAAGCAGAGATATACCACTGGAAAATATTTTTTCAGCCTCGAAAATTCAAAAACAGGTTGATATACTAGATGTATACAGTGTGAATATACCATACATAGTTGGAAAACGTGGCCAAGCAGTGGAAAACGCAAAAATACAAAGTTTTGGTTGAAATTGCTGGTTTGGGAGCGCCAAAATCGTCAATATACACAGGGTGTACATCCAATATATACTCAAAGTGTATCATGACTTTGGAAAGAAAATAGGCCCAAAGGCCCTAAAAACTGCAACAGCAGAATTTGGACCTAGGGCCCAAATTTGATGTTTCCTCCCTTTCTTATTTATTTATCATGATATTTGACTAATTATTTTATGTGATTTTGGCTTGATTTAATTATTCTCCTATATTAGTCATTCCTCTTATTTATACATATAATTTTACTTAGTTTTTATTTTACTTCTTGATCTTTGTCAACTCTTAAGTTCATCCCTTTAGGTCATCCCCTTAGCTATTTTCCTATAAAAAAGAGATAATTAATGATAAATAAGTAATATATATATATATATATATATATATATATATATATATATATATATATATATATATATATATATATATATATATATAAATATATATGTAAAAAATTATTTTCACTCCCTTTAAAATAATCTCTTTCTTTGCGCTAAATCAATTAATTGGAAAATAATAATAATTTTAAGTAAACAAAATGATAAAAAATAAACTTAAGTTGGAAAAGTTGGTAAATTCAAGTCAAAGTCATGTTTAGTCAAATCGCCGGTCAACCGCGAGTTAGCGGACATTCCAAGGGCCTAACACCTTCTCGGAATGTAAATTTGAACTTCGAACCATTTTCAATTGATTTTTATCTGTTTTAAATCTTTTAAAAAATAATTTTAAGTTTTTCTTGATTTTTGCTAAAAATAAGTGTCGACTCTGTTAATTTGGGAAAGTCAATTTTTCTTAAATCATAAGATTAATTGATTTATTGAAACTTATTCATTTTTTCTTTTACATATATATTTTCGTAAAACAATCTAAATCTATGTAAAACTAAAAAATAAATTTTCAATATTATTGTTATTCTTAGTGTTGAATTGATTTTTTTTTATTTAATATTAGCAACATGTATGGACTATAATCTATAATAGATCATTAAGAATTCTAACTTTCAAACATGAAACAAATCATTATATATATTATATATTAATATAAGAGGAATCAAAAAAGTCAAAAGTTGAATTATTATTTTACCCTTAATATAAATTAAAATGTTATAAAAATATTTACCTATTTAATTTAAATATTAAAGTATATTATTTTAATAAAAATGTTGATGACTTTTGCACTTCTTTAGAATAATTCTTAACTAAAATATCTAATTTAATTTATTTTTTTTGAAATTATTTAAAATATTATTTTTTTATTTAATATTTATTTCGTGATTCAAATGAATTTTAATTATTCGTATTATGCATTATTAAAGTTTAATTACAATGATTTAACACTAAAATTGTATAATGAGAAGTAAATGAGAAGAAGAAAAAAATGATAAACTAGTAAATGAGAAGAAGAAAAAAAGTGATAGTCATTTAGATGGCAATAAATATGAAACTTGTTCATATGGGCTCTTAATAATGTCATCTTTCTTTAAAAAAAAAAAATAATTCTTCATAAATTACTATTACATTAATTAAATTTACGTCACCTAACCTCTTTGTGAATAATATGGAGAATTCAAAAGGTCAATAAGTAATTAAACTTGAAAAAGCAATGCCAGCCAAAAAAAGTATAAAAAGGGAGAAAGGATTTGCATTTCAATATGTTTTAGCAATTTTTATGTAATATACTCATTTTTTGTTTTCCTTCTTTGTTATGCAGGAAAAAAACAGTAAATGAAGCATGCATAGAAGTCAGAAGTAGGAATAAGAATTCCGCGCGATAAGTTTCTTTGACATATGGAAATACATTCAACAATATTGATTGATTTGAAGGTATACAATGTTTATGTGGAACTATCGATGAAATTATAAATCTTTTACTATATTAGCAAATAGTATTTTTATTTTTACAAATTCTGATGTTCTCCATATACTTTTAGTTTCTTATTTCTTGTAAGTTAAAATTATCCGTCATTACCAAATCAATAAACATTATAAATAGAGTGTTTCTACTTTAGTTATGCAAAGAGAATATTGTTGTCTCTTTCATTTTCTTCTTAATTAGAAGGTATATGTTATTTTTCGAAAAAGTGTCTAAAGCTTCAATAGAATTCCAATAGAATGATTTGCATGATCTATTCGAAATAACACAGTTATGTCTATCATTTTATTATTTTTTTAAAAGAAACACCCTTGTCTTTAAGCAAATGGTTAAGAAAATGCAATAGAAAATAATGATCTATTTGGAAGGGTTAAGAAATAAAATTATGTTAATTTTAAAAAGTTGTAGTCATTAACATGGAATACACGTGCAACGCACATGTTTAGAGACTAGTATATTAAAATATAAGAACTAGTATATTTTAAGAAGCGAAATTTGGGAGCTTCCAAGTTGTTTGAATGGTATTACCAGCGTTGATGTTGAGCTACAATGATCTTCCTGCACAATTGAAGCAATGTTTTGCTTATTTTGCAATATATCCCAAAGATTATCCATTCTGCAAAGACCAAGTTATTCACTTGTGGATTGCAAATGGTCTTGTACAACAGTTTCGTTCAGATAATCAATACTTTCTTGAGTTGAGATCAAGATCACTATTCGAAATGGTTCCAGCGTCTTCAGAAGGAGACATAGAGAAATTCTTAATGCATGACCTTGTGAATGATTAGGCCCAAATGGAAGAGAATGAAGGATCTCATATGTTGGAAAAAAAGTCAGCATATGTCCTATTCCATAGGAACAGATGGTTAATTTTAGAAACTGAAACTACTCTTCAAATCAGAGCAGCTGAGGAGATTGCTTCCGGTCAATACCTTTCTCTTATATCAGCTAAGCAAGAGGGTGTTGCATGACATATTGACAAGACTAACATCCTTAAGGGCATTATCATTGTTAGGTCATGAAATTGTGGAGTTGCCGGATGAATTGTTTATCAAATTAAAGCTCCTGAGATTTTTGGACCTTTCCTCGACAAAGATTAAACAGTTGCCAGATTCCATTTGTGTATTGTATAACTTGGAGACACTTCTCTTGTCACACTGTTATTATCTTGAGGAGCTACCGCTGCAGATGAAGAAGTTGATTAACTTGCATCATCTTGACATAAGCTACAGTTCTCTCTTGAAGATGCCTCTACATCTGAGCAAGTTGAAAAGTCTCCATATACTAGTGGTAGCCAAGTTTCTTCTAGGCGGATCGAGCATGGAAGATTTGGGTGAACTGCATAACTTGTATGGATCTCTATCAATTCAAGAGTTGCAAAATGTGATTGATAGAAGCGAGGCTTTGAAGGCAAAGATGAGGGAGAAGAATCATGTTGACAAGTTTTTTTTGGAGTGGAGTGGAAGTACTACTGCGGACAATTCACAAACTGAAAGAGCCATAATGATGAGCTACGCCCACATATAAACATAAAATAAGTTGAAATCACCGGATATATGAGGGACAAAATTTCTGAATTGGCTAGCTGTTTTATAAGCTGGTGGAATTGTCTCTTTGCCACTGCAAGGACTGTGATTCCTTGCCAGCACAAGGGCAACTCCTTTGTCTGAAATTCCTTTCCATTAGAGGGATGCATGGAATAACAGAGGTGACGGAAGAATTCTATGGCAGTTCAGCCTCCAATAGGCCTTTTAACTCTCTTGAGAAGCTTGAATTTGAAGATATGCCAGAGTGGAAGCAATGGCACATACTAGGAAGTGGCGAGTTCCCTGCACTTGAGAAGCTTTCAATTAAAAAATGTTGGGAATTGACGGGGAAGTTGCCTGAAAATCTTTGTTCTCTGGAAGAATTGAGAATTTCAGAATGTCCTGAACTCAGTTTGGATACATCCCAACTTCAGAATTTCAGATTGTTGAATTATATATTATTGGTTGTAACTCTCTTACCTCCTTACCTTTAAGCATTCTGCCGAGTACCTTGAAGACAATACAGATATCTCGTTGCCAGAAATTGAAATTAGAGCATCCAGTTGGTGAGATGAGTTATTGTAATATGTTTCTGGAGGAATTGAGTCTGATAGAATGTGATATATCAACTGAGTTGCTCCCAAGAGCACGGAAATTGAGTGTTTCATATTGCCCCAAACTTATTAGGTTTATGATTCCTACTGCCCCTGAAGTGCTCACTTTGATGAGTTGTCGGAATCTTGAAAAACTTTCTGTTGCATGTGGGGGACTCAGATAACGTATTTGAATATTTCCGGATGTAGGAAGCTGAAGTGGCTGCCAGAAGGTATGCAGCAACTCCTTCCATCTCTTAAGACACTAGAACTGCAGTATTATGCAATCTGAAAACGTTAAGCATCCAAGATCTCTAAAGCCTCACCTCTCTTCATTATCAACACACTGCTTGTTTACCTCAAATTCAGTCAATGTTGAAAGAAGGGAAGCTTCTCTCCTCTCTTTCTGAGCTACATTTATGGAACCATGATGAGCTCCATTCACTACATATTTGGCACCTCACTTCGCTTCAAAGCCTAGACAACTATGGTTGCCGTAATCTCCAATCACTTTCCAAATCAGCACTGCCCTCCTCCTCTCTCAGCTGGCCATCTCTGATTGTCCTAATCTCCAATCACTTCCCGTATCAGCACTGCCCTCTTCCCTCTCTAAACTAACTATTTACGACTGCCCATTTCTCACACCACTACTAGAATACTGGCCAAATATTGCTCATATTCCAAACATAGAGATCAATCATAAATACTTGTAATGATAAAAACAAATGGTGCTCTGAATAATGTAAGTTATTCTTTAGCCTGAGAAGCTTTTTATTTTTGTTTACTTCACATTGCTTTTTTGCTAATTCTTTTCCCTTTTTTTTAATATCTTGTCGACCAGTGTGGAGCGTCTATTGCTCAAACAACGTCTACTGACGAAAAATTGCTCATATTTCCACCATAAATGTTGATCGGGAGGACCTATAACGATTAAAACGAGTGGTGCTTTGATAGTTATTTTATTTCTTGAGTATCTTTTCATTATTGGTTAATTCTTTATCAGTTAAGTATTCTTTTTGACTAGTGTGTATCATCTATTGCTTCTGTGAAATCAAGAAAATATAATTAGATTTGTAAAAAAAATCTTATTATCTCAATATATGTCAACATAATGCAATTCATTTATTCTTGTGAAAAATCTCACTCGTCGTCTTAGTTGACTATTAAGACTCACTTTTCTTGCTTATTAACCTATGTTCTCTCTCAAATCTTGTAGACTGACCATCATGAAAGTTCTGGTCGTATCTCCACCATAGAAGTCGATTACATTCAATGATTAAAACGAATGGTGATAACTGATAAAATTGTTTATATTTGTGTGGGAACACTGGAAAACGAAATCTAGTAAAATAGGAATTAAAATAATTTTCTCCACAGGATCTTTTTTTTTCTTCATTTCAGTGAGTTTAGATTTATGCACATATCAACTATTGAATTCAAACCTTTAATATAATTCAAAGATGTACAATACACTAGGTTCATTTATATGTAAGCTGTTACCACTCTAGCTCAGTTTGTACAAGGGAAAGTTCTGCTGCAATTCTCTATTGAATAAAGATAGTTTCACAGTTTTGTCGCTAACCGTAATTAAATGTTCTATTAGTTTATGCTTTGAACTGTTTATACATAAATCTGTGTATTCATAAGAATGATGTATATCTTTAATTTGATTTTAGTGACGTTTAACATTATTTTCAGAATATAAAGTAATTATCTTTGATATTCTTCTACTGGGGTCAAAGTTCACAAAAGTTTTTTGATTGACATGAAATTTACTCCTAAATTTGCAGCCTCTTAGGGTGTGTTTGGTACGAAGGAAAACATTTATTCGGAAAATGCTTTCAATTTTCTGATGTTTGATTGGGTAATATATTTTCCAAATCAACTTATTTTCCTCAAAAATTAAGGAAAACATTTTTTCTTCCTACCAAACACACCCTTAGTTCTGCTGACATTTCATAAAAGGTGTGACAAATTGTTTTTGTGTACAATGGCTCTAAGTAGACAATAAATTCCTAATTCTGTTTAGTTCATCAAAGAATATATATCATCGAACTCAGAATATAACTTCCTACCAGAAGCAAACTCATGAACTTCACCATTAATTTCTACTGAACTGCATCCCGGTTCTTTCGCTATATGTTTCTCCTTCATTGATATCCTTTCATTCATAGCTTCATCAAACAAGCCCGAGGCTGCATACATATTTGCCATCAATACATAGCCACTGCTTTCATTTGGATCCAACTCAAGTAAATTCTCAGCTGACCATCTGGCCAACTCCACGTTCCCGTGGCTCCTACAAGCCGATAACAAAGAACCCCATATCACAGCATCAGGTTCTATTTTCATACTTCTTATAACCTCTTCTGCTTCTTCAACTAGTCCTGCTCGACCAAGAATATCGACCATACAACCATAATGCTTGATTGATGGTTCAATACCATATTCCATTTTCATTAATTGAAAGTAGTCTTTAGCTTTTTCTACCAATCCTGAGTGATTGCACGCGGTTAGTACACCGATGAAACTCACAGAATCCGGTTTCAGAATTGAGCATTGTAGCCTCGCGAATAGCTTAATCGCATCATCCTCAAATCCATTAGTAGCTAAGCCCAAAATCATAGAGTTCCAAGAAGACAGCCCTTTATTTGAGCTACTTACAAAAACATGCCACGCCATTTCAACGTTTGCACACTTGCAATACATGTCTATAATTGCAGTAACAACAATAACATTCAACTCCAAATTGTTCTTCTTAACATACTTATAAATCCAATTCCCTTGTTCAAATGCTCCTAAGTGTCCACAAGCATTCAACAAGCTCACCAAAGTGAATTCACTGGGCTTAACATTTTCCTCTTGCATTGTGCTAAATAGTTCCAATGCTTCATTCCACTTGCCATTTCTAACAAAACCACTTATCATACTATTCCAAGAAACATCATTTCTAGTTGGCATTTTACTAAACAACCTCCAAGAATCATCAATTTCTCCCGATTTAGCTAGACCTATGATCATGGAATTCCAAGAAACAATATCCTCAATCTCATCCTCATCAAACAATTTCCTTGCTTCAACAAAAAAACCACAACTTGCATACATATACAACAGAGTATTTCTTATGAATGTGTCAAATTCTAGGCCTAGTTTCATGATTCTCCCATGAAGTTGAGCTCCATTTTTTGCAATACCACCTCGAGCAAACGCCTTAAAAACCGAAGGATAAGTAAGCAAGTGTGGTTGTACTTGTGAATTGTTCAACATTTCAATGAAAAGATGAATTGCATATTGTGGAGTTGAACTCTCTGAGAAGCCTCTAATGATAGTATTCCAAGTGAAAGGAGTTGGATTTTCTATGTGAGTGAAAACTAAGTTTGCATAATTGATGTCACCAATAGGTGGAGACTTGGCTGAAAATGCAAGGACACGGCTAGCTGCTATTTTATCCTTGATTAGACCACTTTTTATGAGATGAGCATGAATCTTTTTGAGGTCTGTCATAGTGGTACATTTGGTTTCTAACATATGAAGATAAGGTTGATCTAAGATGAACTTAGAAATGGAAGTTGATGAACAAACACTTGATGACATCTCTGTCTTTTTGTAGTTTTTGATGTCTAAGGAAGTGGAAAATTTATCAACAATGTGTAGAAAGAGAGCAATTTGTCAAGTATGAGGAGAGATGGCATAATAGATAAGGTATGTAGGGCCTATTTGTTCTCAACTCAATCACTAAATTAGTAGTTCATGACCCATACCAGCAATATAGTAGCAAACTTTTTTTTAGACAAGTAAATATGTAGGAAAATTAAATAGTTAGATTACAACAAGAAATTACTAAAATCACTAGCTTATTTATTAAAATCAAAATTAGTAAAAAAAATGAATTTTATATACTCCTTTTTTCTTTTTCTTTTTCTTTTTTCTCATTTGTTTAATTATTTTCCTCTTTTTTTTCCCCTCAAACTTCCCCATTTTCTCCTATATTTAATCCTCTTTTTTTTTTTTTTGCTATTAATTTTATTTTTCAATTTCTTTATTTCCTGTTCCTCGCCTTTTCTTTTTGTGGATTATTCTTTTGTTCTTTATTATTCTTTTTCCTTTTCCATTCATTTTTTCTCAAATAATAATATTATTTATTGTTGCACCACAATTTAGTGTGTATATAAATTCAAGTCATGAAGTGAAGAGTAAAGAGTTGAAGATCTTCCTTCAAAGTAATATAAGGGAACTAAGTATTTTCTAAGAGTTGAGTTCATTTCTCAAATGTATAAGGGAACTAAGTATTCCCTAAGAGTTTTGAACAAGAAAAAGGAACATTGATTCCACGAGAGCTTTCTAAAGCTAAAGTGTTGAGCAAATTATTTCAAACAAAGAAAGGAGTTATTTTAAAAGCATGAGCTAAGCTATATTTTGGGAGTAGTATTAAGCACCAATGTAGGGATGAGAGTTCATGTAAACCACGTAGCCATCATGGTATTAACGAGTCATACTTTTTAGATGATCACGTAAGTTAAGCTGGTGGATCCACTAAGTTAAGTAAGGATCTATACCGATGTCAATGTACAGGATGGTCCTTGGCAGCGTGAGGTAAAACATTGTATCATCACTTAGGCTCACAGTGATGGTTGTGAGTTAGAGAAGCTCCCACAAAAACTATATTATTTTTTATATAAGTAAAGTTGAGTTTTTTATTGCATTTTCTTTAACGAACTAAGTTTCTTTTACTGTTTTATAAAGTTTATATATATATATATATATATATATATAGCATGTGTATTATTGCTTTATAATGAGTTGAGTATCCATAATCGAGTACCATATCTTTGAGCTCAGTATTTAATCTCTGAGTTGAGTATCTTATTTTTGAGTATTCCTCGAGTTTCAAGTTTGAGAAAAGGTAAATATGTTTCAATCTTTCATTCAAGCATCAAGCTTATGATATGCTTTAGAATTCCCCTCACATGCTCGTACATTTCACGTACTGAGCCAATTGACCTGCATCTTCTCATGATGCAAACACAGGTACATAGTATCATCAACAGGAGTTTCGTTATACATCCGAGAGTTTGAGTTTGTTATGGTGAGCCTCTTTGTCTTGGACGATTTCATTTACTTTTCAGTTTAATTAGGAGGTCGTGGGTCTTGTCCCAACTTCCATCTTTATCAGTTAGATGCTACATAGATAGTCAGTTTAGTTAAGAAGTCTATACTATTCATTTCTTTATTAAATGTTTTAAAGACTAAAGTTGCCTATTTTATGGCGAGTTGAATAATTTATTTATATTAAAAGTTTTCACTTGACTTAAAGCTTTGTATTGTAGTTCATGAATCTCTATTCAGTTTTAAAGCTTTGTATGCTTGAGTAAGTCTTCAACTTGTAGTCTGTCAGAATTTTGTCTTTTTTTCAATGATTATTTTTTAATAAAATAATACCTAAAATGTTACTACCAAATACATTTATTCTAATTTTGTAAATTTTCAAAAAATTATAATATTTGGTGATTTAGTTTGAATAGTGGCTTACTTTGGTCAAAAAATCTGATACCATCCAATATAGTTATAATAATAAGTAGGGGTATACAAAATCAAACCGAAAATTGAATCAAACCACAAATTAAGTCAAACCGAAAAAAACCCGACTAGTGGTTTGATTTGACTTTGTTTGGTGTTGAAATATAAGCTCGACTATATTTGGGTTGATTTGATTTCAACTATAAAAAAAAACCCGAGACCAAACTAACATGACATTATATATATATATATATATATATATATATATATATAAAATTTTAGCATTTTATTTTATACGTAAAAATACTTACTTTGATATAATTTTCAGGCTTTTCTTCAATTTGACTTCATCAATATTTAAGCCAATTTCTTGAAGTAACCCTTTTGTTATTCTGAAAGCATCATATACCTCAGAAACACAAAACCAAGCTTTCAAATCAAAATGATCTTTCACTTTCTCAACATTGCAAAGGGCTTTAGCAAGTGTTGTCTTACCCACGCCGCCCATACCAACGATAGGAACGACAACCTGATTTTTTCCATTTGCATTTTCAGACAATAAACGAACAATCAAATCCTCTATTTCCTTGTGCCTACCAAAGTTATCAGAATCATCAACCAAAGAAGTTGAAGGTGTTCTAGTTTCTTGTTTCGTCGAACCAAAATATTCCTTTAAGCCAACGGCACCAATTTGCTCTTATAAATCCTTCAATGTTTCAATAGTGTCTTCCAACTTCTCCTTTATTAATTAAGGAAAAAATCATCACTCAAGCACAGGTTAAGGTCACTTGCTGTTTTTTGCTTGTTTCTGCAAGATTATGATGCTGACCTTCAACCTTAATCCTCAAAGCTTCATAATTGACTTGTTCCATTAAGTTTTCAGCGCCGTCGACAGCATGTCGAAACTCATCAAGCCACTGGCTGACATATTGATTTGATATCTGCTTATTCTCTGCATCCCTTAGCACAGCTTGAAGACCAAGAAAAGTCATTCTCAGCTTCTTTAAGATCCGAACATCATTCTTATGCTTCTGAAACATGTTGAGCAGCTCACCCTGAGGTGCAAGCCCATCAAAAAGAACATTCAAAGCTGAAGAGATAAATGCACCTGCAATTGCTAAGCCAACCTCCATTTCTCAAATCTGCAAATCACAACACAAAATGATTTTAAGATATTTGAGAAGATGAATGTTTATATCTTCAATTACTAACAACTTTACTTGACCTGTTGGATGCTAAGAGTAATTTGCAAACAAGAATGATCATTGATTTCTCTTTTGCTAGTTGTTACTTTCTATTAGGGGTGTACAATGACCGTATTGGTTCGGATTTTTCAAATATCAAACGAAATCATTTGTGTCAAATTTTTAAATTTATAAACCAAAACAAACCAAATCAATAAAACTCGGTTTTTTCAACTTCGGGTTTTATCGGGTTTCTTCGGATTTTTTGGGTTTTTGCGGATTTTCCTGTTTTTTCGATAAAGTTTTCATACAAACATAAAATTTACTTGTACTTCAAATATTTCTTTAGTCCTACCAAAATGCAACTATCCTAGTTATTTCTCAAGAAAATAACAAAAATATGATATGATTAAAGACACTAAAATATCCAAAAAAAATAATAATAAAATCGCGTAAAAAAATATTACAGATTAATAAATCATAATGAAGTTGATCATTATTTAAAGTATTAAATCATGCTAAAATATGTTTAGTAAGTATTAGTTAAATGACGTATGACTAAATATTAAAAGAAGTAAAATTAGATCATGTATTTTAATTGTCTAAATTTATGTAAAAATAAAAAATAAATATTCAATATTATTGTCAATATTGATTTTATTTTGCATTAATTTAAATTGATTTTTATTTAAACTTTGTTAATCTTTATTAGATTATTAAGAATTCTAACTTCCAAACATGAAATAAATATATTAAAAGATAAAAACTATGAAAAAGTATAAGAGCTATCTAAAAATTATATCAAAATAGTATTTTTACGTATAAAATAAGATTTTAAAATTATATATATAATATCGGGTTGGTTTGATCTCGGGTTGTTTTTTTTTTTACTTGAAACCAACCCAACCCAAATATAGTCGAGTTTTTTTTCCCAACACTAAATCAAGTCAAACCAAATCACTAGTCGAGTTTTTTTTCCGATTTGACTCAATTTGCGATTTGATTCGATTTTCGATTCGATTTTTTACGCTCCTACTTTCTATGGTTCAACTGTGTTTACTAGTATCTAAATTGAATAATTGAAGGTCCTAGGGGGTTGTAAACAGAGGTGGACCCACAAGTTTATGTCAGGACTCAGGATGTATGTGCATCCGTTTAACTATGAAAATGAATTATGAGGAAAAAAAAATAGGTAAATTTCTCCTATATTTTGTTTAGTGACTATTAAACTTTATCAATTACTTTTTCACTAACCCAATCATCAATATAGAGAACAGAACACATGATTGCACAACTTGATTTACTATATAAATCCTAGCGAATTTATTTTGTTCAATATTTATTTAACATATTAAGTTTCCACACAGCTTAGTTTATTTACAATGCTAAATGAGACTACCATATCATGAATATTTTAAAGTAACAGTAAATTTTGTCTTTATATAAGCTAAAAAGTGTATAAAATTATCAAAAAAAATGAAATAGGGGAGTAATAATATCTTAGTTTAATTAAGGTGTATCTATGATATTTTGGTTAAAGTCTAGGAGCTACTTGCTTGTGCCTTATCCCAAATAAATATGTTAGAACTTATATACTTTCTTGGTCTATATTTAAGTGTCTCACTTTTCTTTTTTGATATGTCTCAAAAATAGTATGTCTTTCTATATATTTATTAAGTTCTCCAATTCCTGCATTCTATCTAGTAAGTTTAAGACTACAAAATTTGAAAAATTACACATATCTTTAGTTTAACCATATATTTCAGAAGTCTCTTCTTGTTTTTTGAACTTTGTTCTCAAACAAACTAGAACACTCAATTTGAGCGAAGTTAGTACATCCATGTGCTCATATTAATTGTTAGGTTATTGCAACGTAGTTGGAAAGGACTAAAGCATCGTAAAAAGCCAACACAAGTTGTGCCAAAAGAAATTGATAAGATTCAGTTGTCATGAATCAACTTACCCTTCGTAACTACACAAGCAAATCTAATAAAAGTCAACGGGAAGTAGGGATGACAAAGAAATAGTGTGGTTAGAATAATCTTTTAGAAAATATATGTGGATCGGTTGAGTTATAGACTTGTTAAGTTTAAATTAGACTATATTATTATAATTAAAATAATCTTTTCTCATTTCTCTCTCCATACTTTGCAATGGCGGAGCCCAAATTTTGATCGAAGGGTGTCAAAATATAAAAAGAAAAATTGCATAGAAATTAAGGAGTGTCAACATGTAATAATATATATACACATCCAAAAAACTCATATCTGGATACATACTGTAATTTCCGATGAAGGGGTGTCGGTCGACACCCCTCAAGTGTATGTGGCTCCGCCCAGTCCTTGTACTAAAGGGGTTCATCCGAATCCCCTTTGGCGGAAAAATTATATTATTTGTACATGGTTAAAAGAATATTCTATCTATATATTGTAGATGTCGAACTTCTTTGGCTACTTTATGTGCCTATTCTACATATTTTGAACCCCCTTATTGAAAATTTTGGCTCCGCCACTGACCACTGATACTTTGTAGCATGTCATCTTTTAGAAAAATAAATTATTTGGATTAACTTAAATAAAATCTGGAATCATGTGTCTTTTCATTTTCTAATTCAGCTTGAAAGGCTACGGAAAAAAATGACAAACGATAATAATACGGAACAGGTTCATGCGATGTGTGAAACAACAAATTGTGTTGTGTGGAGCAAGGCAGGTTGAAATCCTTGTGGGTTGCCCCGCAATCTCCCCACCCCATTTTTAATCTCTAATGGGAAAGGAATGGTGTGTGTGTGGGTGGGTGTGTGTGTGTGGGGGGGGGAAGAGATCATGGTGGTTGGGAAGGAGAGGATTTAACATCGTAATATGGTACGAGATATTAGAAAAAATAATACATGTGTTAGTTATATTATATACTTTATTAATATATATTTTATATATAATAAACCATGGCACTAATGTACGAAATATTAGCACAACCTCAAAATGAAATAAAGTCATTCTCACTTTTTTAAGATACGAATATCATTCATATGCTTTAGCAAGTCAACCATAGGAGCAAGCCTATCAATGAGAACATTCATTTTTTTCTCCTTTAAAAAGTAAGACTTTTCAACAACGAGAAGACAATGATAAATTGAAGCAAATTCATTACTTTCTCAATGAAGCTAGAGAGGAAGAGTAATTTATTAGGATTGTAGAAAGGGGGGTCTAGGTGGGGGATTCAAAAATAAAAAAATTTAAAGTAATAGATTTCTACACAACTCATTATTATAGTGTTAAAAGGAACCTACTATTATATTAATAATATGTTTACTTTAATTCTTGAAAAGTCCTTTCTTTTATTTTTTTTACAAAAGAAAATAAATCATTTTTGAAAATATTATTGATGAATTTTGAATTGAACAGAACTAGATCCGTTGTTTGAATGATACTTTATATTCTGATAAATCTTTATACTTTCTTCCTTATATTTTCTACTTAAGAATGATTACTGATTTCTCTCTCTCTTTTTAGTAATTTGCAAACAAGAAATCACTATATAAAAAGTGATTTTAACGGCAATTAATTAGCAATTGTCGCTAAAGATATATTTTTAATGATAATTAACACTTTTTGTATATTTTTCTTAAAGGTTTTAGTGATATTACATTTAATGACATTTAATTCGGTAAAAATTTTAGCATTCTTTATTAATGTGTTTATTTATTGCCGCTGAAAGTTATTTTTGTTATAATGACTTGTAATTGGTACATCTATATTTGCTAGTAAAAAATGGGGACCATGGGAGACAACTAAAGTTGGCAATATCTTTTACTTAGAAGAGAGCAAAGACTTGTGTCATTTAAATATCAATATAAGGTTCCGCTATGCTATTTTGACATTTTTGGCTAATTCAGTAAAAAAAAAGTAAAAGTGTGTAACACTCTCGCGGATAACATCTCAATATTTATTGGAGCTCAATGTTTAAGTTACAGAGTTCCTTGAAGAAGCAGTTGTAGTATGTGTTTCTGGAGATAATAATAGGTATATACAATTGCTATAGTAATAGTAGGCGACAAGCATTGTTGGAGAGAGAGAATAGTAACGTTTTGTACAAAAATTATACATATCTAGCTATGATAATCTTTAGAAACATAATTTCTACTATAAAGTCAATTCTAAATACAAAAAGCAAATGAAAACACAACTATGCATTAACAATACTCTTTTGATTCCTCAAATAAATATTTTCTCTTTCGTGTTTTCTTCTAATGACAATTACTATGCATTTGAATTTGGTTTACAAAAACTCTTTATCATATAAATTATATTATTTAATTGATGTCTATGTTTTTGATCTCTCAAATGAAAATATACATATTTTAAAAATCTCTTTTTATTTCTTAAAATTTGTGCTCGAATAAGCTAGAACATTTAAATTGAGCAAAGTTAGTATATTAATTTTGCGATCATGTGATCTCTCTCTTGTTAGGATCGAATCCACACACACACACTTGATGAATGAAGAACACAAAAACTTTCGAGAGAGAGATGAGAGATATAGAGAGAGAAACCAATATTTCGTGGTAACACCCCGTGGGTAAACTTTCACGGCGGTGGGGTATATATTAATAATTCAGAGTATGAACAGTTATAGAAAATAAATGGAGAATGAAACATACGAGTCATTTATGTAACGGTAGAAGTATATGTAAGCCACTCTTTTAAGGAGAGTTATATCAGCTTTAAACACAAAGTTAAGAAGTATATCAGATATTTTTCTCTAGAAAAAAATAAGGCATAAATTGTAATGTGTCCTTTAACTTCACCTTATTTTATATTTATGCCCTTCAACTTTGGTTTTGCACAAGCACACACTCAAACTTGTATAAAGTTGAATAAGTAGACACATGAGTCCTACGTGGCATAAAACACGTACGACGCCACGTAGGATGCAAATTGTCATGTAAGATACCACGTAGGATGCGTGCCTCTATTTGTACATTTTATACAAGTTTAAGTATCTACTTTTGCCCATGACCGTTTTAATTCCTAGGTCACTAAAATCATCACATGGGGCTCCATTTTTAAAAAAGAGAAAAGACATAAAGTGACACCTCAAGTTGTCTCGAATTTTCAAAAAGACACCTAAACTATGCAAGTGTCCTATTACCTCCCTAAACAATTCTGAACTGATATTATTACATCATTTTTTGTCCACCTGGCATGGAGAGTGTAAACACTCTCTTAAAGAGCGTGAACAAACTAAAAACACGAATATAATTTTATTTTTACAAGAATTTTACTATAAAATATATATTTTTATTTTTCTTATTATTTTAATATTTTCTCCTTATTATTTTTTTCTTTTTCTTTCTTCCTTCTTCTTCAAAAATTCGTTGTCATATTCATTAACTTATCACTTTCAATGTCACTTTTACCACAACTCCATCTCTTATTCTACTATTAGTTTAACTCTCTTCAATTTTAATAACAGATAGTATTAAATAAATAGTATTAAATAATATTAGTATTTACTGTGTACTAATCCTAGTCCTATTAGGATTAGTACTCCTTAATCCTAGTCCTATTAGGATTAGTACTCCTTCCTATATCTCCTATATATCTCTCTCATGTATTTCCTTATTAGGTTAACACTTTAATACAATCAATATTCCTTCATGGTATCAAGAGCCAGAAAACCTAGATCTTCTTTTCTCTAGGTTTTTTTCTCTCTTTAGGGCACCGATCGTTCCCTCTCTTCTCTTGGTCGGCGGCAGCCATAACAACCGAGGTGGATCCTCTCGATTCACTTCCTTCTGGCGTTAAACTCCTTCTCAGGCATCTTCATGCCCTGATTCCCGAAAAATTATCAGACATAAATTACCCTACATGGAAAATCACCGTTCTTACAGCCCTTGAGGCCAATTACCTTCTCAAATACGTCGATGGAAGCACAGAACCGCCGCCGGCAGTCATCACCGCCATGGACAAATCAGAAAAAACCAATCCGGCCCATGCCGCCTGGAAAGCCGTGGATGGCCAGATCCGATCATGTTTGATTGCGGTCATCTCTCCCACGGTTCAGAAACACGTCCGATCCTACACAACTGCTTCAGCCCTGTGGACGGCCCTCGCAACACGCTATGCATCAATTTCCCACTCTCATATTTTTCAATTGCGTGATCGTCTCCACACAATTACCAAAGGCACAAAAACTATCACGGAGTATTTAGACGAGGTCTCCACCATCATCACAGCCCTAGACAACGTGAACGAAATCATTCCCGAAAAAGATCTCGTCATGTGCGTCGTTCGGGGGCTCCCATCAGCTTACTCCTCCATTAAACAGGCGGTTCGCATCAGTCCAACGCCCGTTGACCTGGCTACTCTCTCCTCGTGGCTAAAAAGTGAAGAAATCAACGTGGATCTGGAGAGCAAACTTCTTCTCCGAGAAGCCGCTGTTATGGAGCCGGCCGCCGCCCTCACCGCAAGCCAGAACTATCGCGGGGGGCGTGGTGGCGGCCGACAGGGGAGCCGCGGCGGCTACGGCAGAAACAGCGGAGGCCGCGGGCGCGGCGGTCGGCAGGGCAGTCGTCCGCCATACGACGGTCAGCAGCACGGCAGCAACAACAGCCTGCACTCCTTCGGCAACGGCGGACAGTCATCTTCCTGCGGCGGGCAGGGCACTTACGAGCGGGATCGTCCAACTTGTCAAATATGTCAGAAAATAGGACACACCGTTGTTCGTTGCTGGTTTCGGTATGAGGAAAGCTGAAATAGTGATAACCGTGCCAATTATGCATCTCAAGCCGGCCCTTCCTCTGAATAGCTGTTGGATACTGGGGCCAACATGCACGTTACTTCTGATCTATCCAAGCTTAACGCTCCAAATCCATATCATGGCTCCAATGGTATTACTGTTGGCAACGGTGAGTCCCTTAATATTTCTCACACTGGCACGGGTACCATTAAAACCCCCACCGCTATCTTTCACCTAGGTAACCTTACCCACGTCCCTTCTATTAAATCCAATCTCCTTTCAGTTCACCAATTCACAAAAGACAATAATTGCTCACTCTTGTTCACCTCTAATGATTTTCAGATCCTAGACAATACTACCAAGAGGGTGATTTTTCAGGGCCCCTGTGAGCATGGTCTGTACGTTCTTCCTGGCACAAGTTCGTCTGCCCACCCAGTTTCAGAAAGCGTTCTTGTGGCTCCGGTGGCTCTTTCGGCTGATGGCCATAGTCTGTTGTGGCACAGTCGTCTGGGTCACCCGTCTACTCAAATAATAAATTCTTTAATGTCTCAATTAGTTTTTTCTTCCATTCATGTAAACAATTGTGACTCCTGTTCAATTGCTAAATCTCATAAATTACCTTTTACTTTATCTGAGAAGTGTACAACTGCACCTTTTCAACTTATTCATTCTGACCTATGGGGTCCTACTGCTGTTCCTTCATTTGCTGGTTTTCGCTATTATATTTGTTTTGTGGATGATTTTACAAAATACACTTGGTTGTACCCACTAAAACACAAATCACAGGCATACACCACCTTTGTCACTTTTGAAAAAATGGTCAAAACACAATTCAATTCTCATGTTAAACTTTTTCGAAGTGACAATGGAAAGGAATATGTCAATAACATCTTTGGCCAGTTTCTGCAATCCCTGGGAATTATACATCAAACCTCCTGTCCATACACTCCCGAACAGAATGGGGTGGCTGAGCGTAAGCATCGCCATCTCATTGAAACGGTGGTTACTCTTCTACATCAATCTCATCTCCCTGTCTCCTTTTGGGTAGAAACTCTAGCCACCACAAACTACCTCATTAACAGAATGCCCAGTCACACTCTCTCCAACAAATCACCCTATCAACTCCTTTACCAAGAACTTCCCAATTATACCAACCTCCGCATCTTTGGGTGTCTTGCCTACCCTTGGCTACGCCCTCATATTACTCACAAATTACAACCCCAATCCCGTCCTTGTATTTTTTTGGGCTATCATCCTACCTCCAAGGGTTTCGCTGTCTTGACCCACAAACTCATAAAGTCTACAAATCTCGTCATGTCAAATTTGTCGAAAATGAGTTTCCCTACGAGTCTATTTCCTCCTCCACAAATACATCATTCATTGGCGTCCTTCGCCTTTTTCCAACTAGGGGTGGGCATTCGGTATTTCGGTTCGGTTTCGGGTTTTTTTTCTGGTTTTTTCGGTTTTTGTAAATTGTGTACCGAATACCGAACCGAAATATTTCGGTTCGGTTTGATTTTTTTTATTTCGGTTTGGTTTTTATTATTTCGGTTCGGTTTTGTTATTTCGGTTTTTTTAATGGGCCTGCTTAGTTGGGCTTTTAAAAATTTACAATTTTTTTTGTTTGATTTTCAACTTAATGGGCTAAAAATAGTTATATCAAAAAGTCTTTTACTTTTTACTTTTTATTTTAAATTATAATATTTATTATTTAATATTAATAATTAATATAATATAAATATATATTATAATATAATATATTTCGGTAAACCGAAATACCGAATTACACAAAATCACATACCGAAAACCGAACCGAAATATCGAAAAATATGAAAACATATACCGAATACCGAACCGAAAACTGAAAAACCGAAACTGAAATACCAAAAAAATTCAGTTCGGTACGATGTTTCGGTTTTTCGGTGTTTATGCCCAGCCCTATTTCCAACATACTCAAAGGGTCCCTCACCACCTTCCCCCACACCTCCACCCACTACCCAACCACCCCTCATCACCCCTTCGACCGTCACCCACAATACACCCGCAATCACTACCCACACTCACAACCAACCCGAACTACCCCATACCCACAACATCTTCAGCCCGATCTGTTTTGGGTCCTTCCCGGCCACCCCCGAATCACCACCGCCCGTGCCACCCCCAATACTCATCCCATGTTAACCCGTGGCAAAGCCGGTATCTTTAAACCCAAAACCTTTCAGGCTACCATACTACCAAATACACCCCTTCCCGATAGTGAACCAACAACCTACTCTGTTGCCTCAAAAAATGCTTATTGGCGTCATGCTATGGATGACGAGTTTAAGGCTTTGACTGATCAGAAAACTTGGGTTCTTGTAAATGGGTGTAAAAAATTAAACACAATGCAGATGGCAGTATTCCAGGTACAAGGCTCGTTTGGTTGCTAAAGGCTACAATCAGGAGTATGGGCTTGATTACTCCGAGACATTCAGTCCTGTTATTCGGCAGTAAACCATTCGCCTGGTACTGTCACTCGCCGTGCGCAACAATTGGCTCATCAATCAGTTGGATGTTTCCAATGCTTTTCTTCATGGCATGCTTGATGAAACTATCTACATGACGCACCCACCGGGCTATGTTGATCCCCGCTTTCCTCAACATGTTTGCAAACTCCAGAAGTCTCTGTATGGGCTCAAGCAAGCCCTCCGTGCTTGGTACACACGTCTGAAAACGTTCCTCCAGGGACTCGGCTTCACGTGTTGCGTACACGACACGAGTCTGTTTACTCGACATTCAGCACACGGTACAGTCATTCTTCTTGTCTATGTAGATGACATCATTATTACAGGCTCTACTGCAGCTCTCATTCAGGGTGTCACTCGAGCTATGCATACTACCTTCAAAATGAAGGACCTTAGACGGTTACATTATTTTCTGGGAATAGAGGTCTCTCGGACAGGCAGCGGCTTGTTTCTTCATCAGTCAAAATATGCTCGAGATCTGTTGCAGAAAGCTGGATTGGAAAAATGCACCAGTCAACCAACACCGATGGCAGTCTCTTCGTCTACGAATGGAGCCGACACCCCCTTTGCCGATATCACCCACTTCCACAGCCTTATTGGGGCTCTACAGTATCTGGCCATTACCCGTCCTGACATCCAGTTTGCTGTCAACTGAGTTTCTCAGCGCATGCATCAACCAAGTGAACATGATTACCATTGTCTAAAACGCATTCTCAGGTACATTTTTGGCACTCTTGGTCGTGGTTTACTCATTCGACCCGGGGACTTGGAGCTTCGGGGTTTCTCAGATTCAGATTGGCGAATTATAAAAATGACAGAAAATCTACATCGGGGTTTCTCGTTTTTTTGGGGCCGAACCTGATCTCCTGGTGTACAAAAAAACAACCCAAGGTCTCTCGGTCCTCGACTGAAGCTGAATACCGCGCCCTTGCTCTTCTTGCTGCTGAGACCATGTGGGTCACATATATTCTTCGCGAACTCTGCGCTACTTACACTATTCCTGCTCTCTATTGTGACAACAAATCAACCATCTGTGTGGCCAATAATTCCATCCTACACACCAGAATGAAGCATGTTGATACCGATTGTCTCTTTGTTCGCGATGAAGTTCAGGCCGGCACCATGACTGTGCAGTATGTACCCACTGAAGAACAACCGGCTGATATTCTCACCAAGCCCCTCTCCCGAGCCGACAGCACGATTACCTCAGTTCCAAGCTTCCGTTCGCTTCCGCTCAGCTCAGCTTGAGGAGGGATAATAACAGATAGTATTAAATAAATAGTATCAAATAATATTAGTATTTACTGTGTACAAATCCTAGTCCTATTAGTATTAGTACTCCTTAATCCTAGTCCTATTAGGATTAGTACTCCTTCCTATATCTCCTATATATATCTCCCATGTATTCCCTTATTAGGTTAATACTTTAATACAATCAATATTTGTCACGACCCAAAACCGAGCCGCGACTGGCACCCACACTTAACCTACTATGTGAGCGAACCAACCAATCTAAACCCAAATATATTGAATAAAATACAATGCGGAAGACTTAAACTCATTATATAAATCAAACAAAATAACTTCTAAAATTTATAACTCATTATCCCCAAAATCTGGAAGTCATCATCACAAGAACATCTATGATCAAATTACTAAACTAAGAGTATTCTAAGAAAGCTAAAACAAGTAAAAGCTAGTCCGTGCCGGAAGTTCAAGGCATCAAGACATGAAGTGGAAGATCCAGTCCAAGCTAGAAGCATTAGCTCACCCTGAAATCTGGCTTTATGAAGACTGGCTAGAGTTGCGGTTGAGTTGAAGACGATGGAACGTTTGCTGCATTCCACATATAACAAAGAAAGAAACAAACAAGTAGGGGTCAGTACAAAACACGAGTACTGAGTAGATATCATCGGCCAACTCAAAATAGAAAACAATATATATTAGATAATATCATAAATCAACTACAATACTCAACATGTAGCAACAACAAGTACTAAATCATTAATAAGTACCACCAAGTTCATCCATGAGGACT
>CM064973.1:49650945-49685723 GCA_032847665.1 Solanum chilense
TGAGTTTAATGGTTCTTACACTAGAGGACAGGGTTTGGGAGGTTACTCAGTACGACCAATTCAGTCTTCACTACAGACTGTAGTTGGGGGTCCACCTCAGACCGGTCAACACTTCTCCGAGAGACCTATGCCTGACTCCAGAGAGTGTTATGGATGTGGGGAGACTGGACATATTAGGAGGAATTGTCCAAAACAGAGTTACAGACCCCCAATAGCTAGAGGTAGAGGTGGTCATGGTAGAGGCCGTTTTTCTGGAGGATGTGGTGGTCGAGGTAATGGTGGTCACCAAAACGGCCGAGGTGATGGGCAAACTGGAGCCACTACGGCACACCATGGTAGGGGCAACGGACAGACTGGTGATAGAGCCCATTGTTACGCTTTCCCTAGGAGATCTGAAGCGGAGGCATCTGATGCTGTTATCACAGGTAATCTTTTGGTTTGTGATTGCATGGCTTCTGTATTGTTTGATCCCGGATCCACGTTTTCATATGTATCTTCCTCATTTGCTAATGGTCTTAATTTACATTGTGAATTTCTTGACATACCTATACTTGTGTCTACTCCGGTGGGTGAGTCTGTGATACTTGAAAAAGTATATAGGCCTTGTTCGGTAACTTTTGTGGGGAACAATACTTATGTAGACTTGGTTATCTTAGAAATGGTCAATTTTGATGTAATTCTGGGTATGACTTGGCTTTCTCCGAATTTTGCGATCTTGGATTGTAATGATAAAACTGTGACGTTAGCCAAGCCTAGGACAGACCTGTTAGTGTGGGAGGGTGACTACACTTCCAGTCCGGTTCGTATCATCTCCTTTCTTCGTGCTAAGAGAATGGTTAGCAAAGGGTGTTTAGCTTTCTTGGAACATCTCAAGGATGACACTACACAGGTACCTCCAATTGAGTCAGTTTCAGTAGTCCGAGAGTTTTTGGATGTGTTCCCTACAGATCTTCCTGGTATGCCACCGGATAGGGATATTGACTTCTGTATTGATCTTGAACAGGGTACTCGCCCCATTTCTATACCCCCTTATAGAATGTCTCCCGCGGAGTTGAGAGAGTTAAAGGCCCAACTTCAAGAGTTGTTGAGCAAAGGCTTCATTAGACCAAGTGCATCTCCTTGGGGTGCTCCGGTGTTATTTGTGAAGAAGAAGGATGGGAGTTTTCGGATGTGCATAGACTATAGACAACTAAACAAGGTAACTATTAAGAACAAGTATCCTCTTCCTCGCATTGATGACTTGTTCGATCAGTTACAAGGTGCTTGTGTTTTCTCTAAAATTGACTTGTGATCCGGTTATCATCAATTGAAAATACGGGCAGCGGATGTGCCAAAGACTGCTTTTTGAACTAGGTATGGGAACTACGAATTTGTGGTAATGTCTTTCGGTCTTACGAATGCCCCTGCTGCTTTCATGAGCTTTATGAACGGGATTTTTAAGCCATATCTGGATCTCTTTGTGATCGTGTTTATTGACGACATACTGATATACTCAAAGAGTAAGAAGGAACATGAGGAGCATTTGAGAATGGTGTTAGAGTTGTTGAGTAAGAAGAAGCTCTATGCCAAATTCTCCAAGTGTGAGTTTTGGCTAGATTCAGTGTCCTTCTTGGGGCACGTGGTTTCTAAGGATGGAGTGATGGTGGACCCATCTAAGATTGAGACAGTGAAGAATTGGGTAAGACCTACTAATGTGACAGAAATAAGGAGTTTTGTTGGGTTAGCTAGCTACTACCGCCGATTTGTCAAGGGATTCTCTTCTATTGCTTCCCAATTGACGAACTTGACTAAGCAGAATGTTCCATTTGTATGGTCAGAAGAATGTGAGGAAAGATTTTAGAAGCTTAAGACCTTGTTGACTATCGCACCAATTCTTACCTTGCCAATGGAGGGTAAGAACTTCATTGTTTATTGTGATGCATCCTATTCTGGTTTGGGTGCAGTGCTAATGCAAGAGAAGAATGTGATTGCATATGCTTCGACACAACTAAAGGTGCATGAACGTAACTACCCGACTCATGATTTGGAGTTGGCCGCGGTAGTATTTGCACTAAAGCAATGGAGACACTATTTGTATGGGGCTAAGTGTGAAGTCTATACAGATCATCGTAGCCTACAGTATGTCTTTACTCAGAAAGATTTGAAATTGAGACAGAGGAGATGGATGGAACTACTCAGGGACTACGACATCACTATCTTATACCATCCGGGAAAAGCTAATGTTGTGGCAGATGCTTTGAGTAGAAAGGCGGGAAGCATGGGAAGTCTAGCTCATTTGCAAGTCTCTAGACGCCCGTTGGCTAGAGAAATTCAAAGTTTGGCTAATGACTTTATGAGGCTAGAAGTAAATGAGAAGGGAGGATTTTTGGATTGTGTGAAAGCAAGATCTTCTTTTCTTGACAAGATTAAGGAGAAACAGTTTGATGATGAGAAACTAAGGCGAATCCGGGATATGGTGTTGTGAGGAGAGGCTAAGGAAGCAATAATTGATGACGACGGTGTTTTGAGGATTAAGGGAAGAGTATGTGTGCCTCCTGTTGATGACTTGATCCACACTATTCTTACAGAGGCTCATAGTTCCGGATATTCCATACATCCTGGGGCAACCAAGATGTACCGTGACCTAAAACAACACTTTTGGTGGAGTAGAATGAAGCGAGACATTGTTGAGTTTGTTGCCAAATGTCCAAATTGTCAACAAGTAAAGTATGAACACAAGAGGCCCGGAGGAACACTTCAAAGAATGCCCATTCCAGAATGGAAGTGGGATAGAATTGCAATGGACTTCGTGGTTGGTCTTCCAAAGACATTGGGAAAGTTTGATTCTATTTGGGTAATTGTGGACAGATTGACTAAATCTGCTCACTTTATTCCGGTCAAGGTGACCTACAATGCAGAGAAGATGGCCAAAATCTACATCTCAGAGATCGTTCGATTACATGGGGTTCCACTCTCCATCATATCAGATAGAGGTACGCAGTTTACTTCTAAGTTTTGGAGAACATTGCATGCTGAATTAGGTACTAGATTGGACCTTAGTACTGCATTTCATCCTCAGACCGATGGTCAGTCTGAGCGAACGATTCAAGTATTGGAGGATATGCTTCGTGCATGTGTAATAGAATTTGGTGGCCATTGGGGATAACTTCTTACCCTTGGCAGAGTTTTCATACAATAATAGCTATCACTCCAGTATAGACATGGCTCCATTTGAAGCATTGTATGGGAGCAGATGTAGGTCTCCCATTGGTTGGTTTGATGCATTTGAGGTCAGACCTTGGGGTACTGATCTGTTGAGGGATTCCTTGGAGAAGGTGAAAGCTATTCAAGAAAAGCTTTTAGTGGCTCAAAGTAGACAAAAGGAATATGCGGATCGAAAGGTCAGAGACTTGGAGTTCATGGAAGGTGAACAAGTCTTGCTGAAGGTTTCACCCATGAAAGGGGTGATGCGGTTTGGAAAAAGGGGTAAGCTAAGTCCAAGGTATATTGGACCATTTGAAGTGCTTAAGCGAGTAGGGGAGGTGGCTTATGAATTAGCCTTGCCTCCAGGGCTGTCCGGAGTACATCCGGTATTTCACGTGTCCATGTTGAAAAGATACCATGTGGATGGAAACTACATCATCCGTTGGGATTCAGTTTTGCTTGATGAGAATTTGACTTATGAGGAGGAACTGGTTGCTATTTTAGATAGAGAGGTTCGCAAGTTGAGGTCGATAGAAATTGCATCCATTAAAGTTCAATGGAAGAATCGACCGGTTGAAGAGGCTACTTGGGAGAAGGAGGCAGATATGCAAGAAAAATACCCACATCTGTTTACAGATTCAGGTACTCTTTTTCGCCATTGTTTTTCTTCTTTTGATCGTTCGGGGACGAACGATGGGTAAATTGGTATCTATTGTAACGACCTGTTTAGTCGTTTTGAGCAGCAAATTTTATTTCCGGAAAACTGGCTGAGACGACGGATACCACGACGGACTGTCATGGGCACGACGGACCGTCGAGGGTGTCTCGTTCCAGAACACTTAGAATTCTGAAATTTGAGTACTAAAATCGACTCTCTGTAATCTGTGACGGACCGGCAGGACGGACCGTCACAGCTACGACGAACCGTCGTGAGGGCCCGTTTCAAAACACTTTAACTCTTGAGAATTTGGTACAGGGAACAATTCTCTGAACGTCGTGACGGAAGTGCAGGACGGACCGTCACAGGCGTGACGGACCGTCACAGACTCCTTAGTGAAAAATGGAGTTCTGATCATTGCGATGACCTGCATGACGGACCGTCGCAGGCACGACGGGCCGTCACAGGTTGCGCAAATCCAAGGCTGGGTCGGATTTCTTTACACGTTTTAAGGGACGTTTTGGACTATTCCTGCTTTAATTATAAAGTTAGAGGGTTAATGTTAATAAGTCTAATTACTTGGGGGTTAAAAGAGGTAACTATAAGTTAATTAGTGGGTTATTATTGCCATCTTTTATTCTTAATTATAGGCTAATTAGGGTAAAAGAAAGAGGGTTTTGAATAAGAAAAAGAGAAAGAACAAGAGAGAGAGAGAGAGGAATCGATCGAACAGGAAGAGAGAAAACAAAGCTTGGGAAATTGCTTGTTGATCACTAATCTTCGGTGGAGGTAGGTTATGGTTTTTATCTATGATATTCATAGTAAACTCTTAATAGCGAATGATATGTATTGGTAGTATTGTAAAGTCTTCTATATGCTTAATTGTATGCTTGCATGAATATGATTATGTGATTTTGATAAAACAAGCATGATGAAACTATTGAATCCCAAATCTTTAAAGAAACTTTAATCTACGTTATTAATGATGATGCCTTGGTATAAAAGAAGGCTTGATGAATTAAAGTAATGGGATTGATGATGCCTTGGTATAGAGAAGGCTTGATGAATTAATAGAATGAGATTAGTGGATCGGAGTGTCACGTTCCGACACATAGTATTAGTGGGTCGGCTGTCACAAACCGACACGTAGAATTAGGGGATCGGAGTGTCACGTACCGACACATATTATTAGGGGATCGGGTGTCACGAACCAACACGCAGAATTAGGGGATCGGAGTGTCACGTACCGACACATATTATTAGGGGATCGGGTGTCACGAACCGACACGTAGAATTAGGGGAGCGGAGTGTCACGTACCGACACATATTATTAGGGGATCGGGTGTCACGAACCGACACGTAGAATTAGGGGATCGGAGTGTCACGTACCGACACATAGTAGTAGGGGATCGGAGTGTCACGTACCGACACAAGAGGAAGAAAGATAATGAATCTTGAAAGATGTTAATATACTCAACATAATGAACTTAATTCCCAAAATGAGTATGGTATTGAGGCTTGAGCCCTCATGGATGAACTTGATGGTACTTATTGATGATTATTGTACTTGTTGTTGTTACATGTTGAGTTTATAGTTGATTTATGATATTAACTGATATATACTGTTTTCTATTTTGAGTTGGCCGATGATATCTACTCAGTACCCGTGGTTTGTACTGACCCCTACTTTTATGTTTTCTTCTTTGTTATTTGTGGAGTGCAGCAAACGGGCCGTCGTCTTCAACTCAACAGTAAATCTAGCCAGTCTTCACTACATCGGAAATTCAGGGTGAGCTAATGCGTCTAGCTTGGACTGGATCTTCTTCTTCAAGTCTTGATGCCTTGAACTTCCGGCATGGACTAGCTTTTATTTGTTTTAGCTTCTTAGACATTTTTAGTTTAGTAATTTGATCATAGATGTTCTTGTGATGATGACTTCCAGATTTTGGGGAATAATTGATGTTGAATTTTAGTAGTTATTGAATTGGTTTTTATTAATGAGTTAAGTCTTCCGCATTATTTTCTGTTGTTATACATTGAAATGTTAAGGTTTAGATTGGTTGGTTCGCTCACATAGGAGGGTAAATGTGGGTGCCAGTCGCGGCCCGGTTTTGGGTCGTGACACTTTGCTTGGATTTTTATCTTTTCAATTTCTTTTGATTTTTCTATTTCTTCATTTTCTTTTGTTATTCTTATCATAGCTGTTAAACTATATTCTAATTTTGTTATTTATTTTTCTAACATTAAATATAAGTTATTTTCTGTTTTTTTATATCTTCTTCCTACATTTGAAAATATTATTTTTATTGTTAATCCGTCTTGGTTTTCATATGTCTTTTCGTCTACTGCAAATTCTTCTTTATTCAGTATAATTTATGAATTATATTGTGTTGTAACCTATATTCAAGGCAATCTATTTGTATTTCTAACATAAATATAACTTTTCTTTGTGCTAATATTGATTTTTTACATACTCCTGCCAACAAATTTTCTTTTACTCTTTCTTTCCTATGATGTAGTTCTTGTCTTTTTTTATCTATTTTTTCTATCAGTTGTTGCTTATATATTTCTTTGTTCATATCGTTTTTTCAAATAATAAACATATTTATATTCTATTTTTGAATTATGTTTATCAAATGATTTGTCTTGTCATTACTTGTTTTAGTAAGTTGTGATAGTTCATATTCTATGTATAAAGGTTTTAACTTTTTCCACATCTTTCGTACTTTTCTTTCTATCTTGGTTTTTGTTATTTTAGTTACTTTACTTGATGTTGTATTATTTTTCATATTTCTAATAAAATATTTTTTCATAATATTCTTTTTTAAGTAGATCTAATCGTTGTATTTTATTTGCGTTGTTTGCAATATATTCTAGATATTCACTTTCTCGGGTTCTTAGGTACATATAAAAATTTTCAACTAATAATTTTTCTTCTAGATCTATGTTTTCTTTAGTTTCTTTCCAATATTGTAGGTACATATAATTTATCATTGATCTCTGAATATTTCTAGATCATCATATAAGTCTATGTCAAAATTATTATCATCAAAATTATCTTGTTTAACTAATTCATCCCAACCTTGGGTTGTTATTTCTATTACTTCATATGTTAATAATTTATTATAAATTATTCTTTTTATATCAGTATTCAAATTTTTCAATATATAGAGTATTAATATTTTATAATTAACATCGTCATCTAATAGGTAGGAGTTCATTTTAATCTTATTTTCGCTAAAATTTTATTCCTTCCAACCACTTAATAGATTATACTTATTTATTATGCAATAATAATGGTTTAATAATCATCTCGCCTGGTCAATACTACATTTTTCTTCATTGATCAGTTACCCTAACAGCGCCTCAACTTTGTTTACTCCCCTAAACAGCCTTCTTGCCTATCGGTTTCAACCTTAGGATGTCATAGTCTGGGCATACCTATTCGCAGAATATTTCTGTAACGAACTTTCTAAAGATGGTTATTATAACATTATTAAAACATAATAAGCAATTATAATCAACAAGATATTATCAGGAATAAATCAGTTTAGCTACACATAAATTTAAATGAGTATACCTGTTTCTGTAGATCTTTTGATTCTTCTTTGTTTTCCATAGCTTATTTTAGTTATCTATCTCTGATACCAATTTTTGTGGAAGCAGACTTTTTTAGAAGTAATAGAGAAAAGAGAGTGAAGAGGATCCTCGGGCGGATTCCTCCTTTTGCTCCTCAGCCTACGGGGTATTAGCAGCCGTGCGCAGCTGTTGTTCCCCTCCCAAGGCAGGTTCTTACGCGTTACTCACCCGTGTACTTTTGACTTTCTATAAACTTCACTGGTATATAGAAACAAATTTTTACAATTTTTTTTTCTTTATTGTAAGTATTCTAAAAATTAAGTGGTATGTACATTTGTGACAGAGGGAAAAAATGCAGTGTCTTAGAGTTTATAAATTTGTACCTCTATGGAATGAACTTTGATACTATATAATGATTTTCAAAGAGAATTGAAGTAATATAATTCTTTTGTAGAATAATATTTTCAGAAGAGGTTTATACTCCCAATGAAATTTTGATAGTCTAGAAAAATATGTGAAAAAATTATTTTCAACTATTTGAAAAATATTTTTGAGATCATATTAAAAATGTGGGGGTTCATTGTTTATGATAAATATAAAATTTGAGTTTGCGCCTAAATTTATTTTTGAGGACAAGATATGAAAATTAATGATACTTTTGTATAATGTTAGACACACAAAATTGTTGGAGTATATTTGATATTGTGATCGTTGAGTTTATCTTTTACTTGTATATGGTGTGACTAGTATGAACTACCAAATTATGTATGTATACTTTTTCAATAAATGTGTTATTTTATGAAAAAGTGTCACTTAAAATGTTATGATTTTTCATTGAAAGATATGTCTATTAAAATAAAAGTATTTGTATAGATATGAATATTGATGAATAGTCATTTGTCATGTTTTATAAAAGAGATATTTGGACCCGATGATGTCCTTCGAATATAATTTTGTAACATTTTTTGTATCTTCTGTAAACTCATCCTTCTGGTCAAATGGTGTGAATCGTGAGATGGTTCAATCTTGAGCAATCCGATTGGAAGTTGGTTGATCTTCCTCCAGGAAATAAACCTTTTGGTCAAAAGTGAATCCTCAAAAGGGAAATAATTGTTAATGGAACTGTTTACAAATATAAAAAAAGACTTTTTGTTGAAGGTTTTAGTCAAAAACAATGTCTTTATCTTTTCGATCCATACTCGCCAGTAACTAAAATTACATTCATTTGGATGTTAATTTTTTTTTCTGTGGCATATTACCTCCATATTCATAAAATTAATTTTAAGAACAACTCTATTAAACAGAGAATTGGAGAAAGAAATTTACATGGAACAACCCGATGGTTTTTTTGTTCCTAGTAAATGAAAAAAGTGTGCAAACTTGTTAAGTCACATTATGGGATAAAACAAGCACCCAAACAATGATATAAGTAATTTGACCAACCCATGTTGACAAATGGATTTAAGTGATAAATGTGTTCACATTAAAATAACAAGGTCATATTTGTTTTTATATTGGTGAAGTGTTAATTATCAGTAGAGACATAATGACATAAATGCTACTAAACGTAGGCTAGAAAGCTAGTTTTGATTGAAAAATCTTGGAGTTGCTGATGTGATCTTACGTATAACAATCCTTAGTACATCATAATGTTTAGTATTTTCACGAGCTCATTGCATTGAAAGGTACTTGACTAGCTCAAATATTTGGATTTCAATTGTTAAGTCTCCGATAAATGTGAGCTTTGCATTCAAAACGAGTGAAAGAAAAAGCGACTAATGATTGGATTGTGCTAGACAAATGGGAAGTATGAGTTATATCATGAAGCTTGCACAATCAAATATAACATTTGCTATTCATGAACTTAGTCAAGTCACGAGTGATCCCAATCAAACTCATTAGATAACAATCGAAGGACTTTTGGAGTATTTAACAAGTACTTAAAATGATGTCTTGCACTATAACAATATCCAACAGTATTGAAAGGATATAGTGATGCAAATTGTATCACCCAACAAATGAAGTAAAAATCCATGAGTGGATATGTATCTACTCTTGGTATAGGAGCAATCTATTTGAAATAATCCAAAAAATACATGTATGTCTAACTCTACAATGATCTCTGCGCTAGTTGCTTTAAATAAGTTTGGAAAATAAATTGAAAGACTCAGGAAATTCTTGATAGATATTTTTTTTGGCCCAAACAATTTATATTAGTATGCATACAATTTGATAGTTAAGATGCAATAGGGAGGAAATGAAACATAGTCCATAAAGGAAAGTCTCATTATATATGACATAGACATGATACCGTTAGAAATCTACTCTCTAGTGGAATTATCAAATTTTACTATGTAAAGTAAAAGGATAATATATCAGATCCACTTAAAAAAGACCTAACTAGAGAGAAACTTTAAAAATCATCTAAGGGAATGACTTAACATCTTAGGAGAAGTCATCCTGGCGGTAACTCTATATAGAAGAATGGAGATTGCAAGAGTTAGATTCAAGGATAAAAATAAAGTTGTGACTGACGGTTCGACATTGTCACAAACTCAATCCATTCTCATGATGAAGACAATGCTCAGGAACAAGTATACAGCATTAAGGCTTGTTAATGAGTTAAAGCTTAATGATTTCAATGATTTGCTATGTTTGATAGATTTGACCAAATAGTACATCTATGAGATAACATGGTTAGAAATCACCTATGTGAGCGTAAGTGTAAGCCGCTTCAAAGATAATTATTTTAAAAAACAAATTATCTATACACTGATGAAACAAGTAGGTGTTCATAGCTAAAACAAACACAAATGTAAGAACCATAAACGGCAAAAGGTTTAATTGTATGACATATGATTGTCTAGGTTACATAAAAGCTTTACGGTTCAATTATATCGCATCTAATGATTGAACGAGTGTATTTGAATTATGTTCACTACAAACTTTCCAAGGGAACACCTACTTATCTAGATGCAATTAATTCTTGCTTGTAAAATAAACATACTTGCTCTTTTCTTTGTCTTGGAGTAATTCCCTATTCATGCTGGGGAATGTTGGGTGCTAAAAGGTGTGAATGGAAAATGAATACTTGCAACTTTTATGAAGAGTTGTGATTTTGATGAAAAATTGTTAATTTTATTAAAAGTTGTGACTTTATATGAAAAGTTGTGACTTTCTATGAAAAATTTTGACTTTTATGGAACGTGGATGACCTTTCCGAAAGATTATGACTTTTCCAAAGGTTTTTGACAGTTTTGATAAGGCACAATAAGAACCTTTTTCGCAGTACCCTTTTTTTTTCAATAAATTGAGGGATTTCCTCTCATTTTAAATATAGAATTTCTGGACTTCTTCTACTACTACTTCTTAATCTAGTATTCTAAGTGTACTTTACTATCATTGAGTGGCTCATTGACGCAAGCGTCTTAGGATATACATTAGTGATTGAGATTATTTGAATAGTTCAATATTGGATATTTTGTGTATTGACTAAATAGAAAATTATTTCTATATACATGAATTGCAGATATTTTGTACTGATTAGATGAGTAATTTCTAATAGTTTGATATTGGAGCTTTTCTCTAGTTACAAATCAACTCTAATAAAGTCTTATAGTTATTTATTTAAAGTGTGTACATGATATTAAATTAATAAAAAAAAGTAATAAACATATTTGAATAGACACACACATCACAATTGTACACTTAAATCAAAAGAGAGTCATGTACTACTTTTTCGTACAACCCGAACATACCATCCTATTGGCCTAGAAATTACCTCGCAGAGCTAACCACACTAATGGAATTTTAATTCGAGCACCTTCACGAAATCTTTTACACCAAAGTTAAATTTTGTCTAAAATTTAAGATATAAAATGTCTAAAGCAACAGACCAATCAAGAGGCCCTCAAAAGTCGAACTAACCATCCTAATTGATAAAAATGACCTTTTCGAGCTAACCGCGATGACAGAATGCTCATTCTATAACATTTACAAAAAAATAATGACCGAAGTCAAATGTTGAGCAAAACGTAAAAGGTATACGCCTAATGATAAAAACTGAAAGGGAAACCTGTCACGACCTGCATGTACACCATAGAAGTTAGGGCATCCTTGTGTCGTCACACGGAAATTGATACTTCAATAAGTCTCATCTAAGCCTCTCATATCATTCATTGCATAATAAACATACTAAAATAGGTAAGAATTTAAAACTTTCTTCACACACGAAGAACACTTTCATAAACATTACACAAGTGGAAGAATTTCATTTAAAACATTAAACCTTTACAATATCTACTTGAACCATCTACACTTTTGAGTATACAATACTTGTGACTAAGCCCATACAAGACAATAAAATAAAGACTATGACATAAGGGACATGTGGATATTGTCCTCGAATCGATGAGGACTCACCAATACATCATCTTCGAAGCCTTAGAAACCTATCCATCCCCCATGGCACATAAGGACTTCCAATTTTCTACACTTTAGTCAAAAAGGAATCACATTAGATGTACTAAGTATTGAAGCCATGCAAAACCCATGAAAAATAGACATTTAGTAAATCACATGCTTTTCATGAATTTCGATTAAACAACATAATATAAGCATAAGAATAACATTTAACAACTTAGAAAATACATAAGAAATCATATAAGCAAAAAGTCACATTTTAAGAAAAGTTGCAGTGAGTTCACTTCACTGTACAATGAGCTAACTTCACTGTAAGAGTGAAGTTTTATTCACTTCACTTGGCATACCATATAACATATAAGGCCCTCACTCTGAGATATCCTTAGACTCTCTTAAGTAATACAAAGAGAGACTGCCCATACACCCTCTCTGCGAACACCTAAAAGATCCTTAAGACAACCCATAATTAGATCAACATACATTTACAAGACGTCAAACATATGAACATGAGATCGTCAAACACTAGGTGAGTTCTAAGGTTCACTTGAGTGAGTTGTGAAGCGACCACCCATACAATCCCTTATACACACACTTAAGAGATCCTATAGACTACCCAAGATAGAATCATTCTCACTTAACACCCTAGCATATAGATGGTATGACATTCTCCTTCCAAAGGCTATCAAAAGACCTACATAAGTAAATCAAGAAGATAACGTCCAATGTGACCTCTTAAAAAAAACCTAAGTATCCTTAAGATTACCTAACTCTTACATCATGTCCCCTTAATCAATAAACTCCCCTAACTAGAGTCATTCTTATTACTTATCTAGGTAAGATAAGAAGTGACCACTCCTATTCCCCCTTCACACCTTAACTAGACAACCGTTAATTACTCTAGATGATTACTACTTTATTTTAACATACTTTCTTAACTTTAGCCATTACATTCACTAGTTCATCAAGAGACATTAAACAAACAAAGTACATTCAAGTAATGGTCTTGAACAAGACCTAGGGACTCTCACCAACACCATTAAAGCCTTTATGCAATGTCTAGATAGCATCCATACCACTACCTAAACTTTATAAACTTCTCTAATACTAGTAAGTATCAATATGATGAGAATAGTCAATAACCGACATAGACCATGTTAGCAAAGCATGGAATCCAGAGTTCAAACCTACCTCGATGAGGGTGTTCTACTTGACAATGGTAGAACTAGGACGCATCCCATGTAGGCACATGGTATAGGAATATGAAGGGCGTGTTTTGTATTCTTGTCTCATACTTAAATAGAAATACTTCCCTTACCATAATGACTCGGTGCTAGACATCGTTCTCATTGAGTAAATTCACATTGAAAGTTCATACAACTAGGTTCCAAATCTAGTTCATAACCCAATAATATTTACCCTACCAAAGAGCTCCTCTTAGGGATACCTTCCAATGGCAACAAGAATCTCATGATGAATTTTCTAACGATTAATATGATATCATTCCATCCAATTAACATTAAGTCCATCATTCCTTTACTTTGAAGGATACCATTACGACTTTGGACTTCAACATTTATGACCTTATCACTATGTTCAAGTTTTCACATAAAAGACCCTCTTAACATCATTCAAGGTCAGATATCATTCATTCATACATGATAAGGGTGCACTACGCCTACCTAGTCAACACATATCATGTTCACATATCATTCATACATGTATCAAGTAAGGGACACAAGTCTACCAAAACAAGAAACCACATACTTCACTTTAACACATATTACATGTCATATTATAAGCACATAGGAATAACCATTATCATCTTTAAGTCATCCTACACACTACGATATCATCATCAATATAACCATAATAGACTCATATAATCAAGTATTAAAAACCATGCATCAACCCTAAGACTACACATACAGGCACATAGACATGGTCTACATGATTTCCTAACATACATAACAAGAATACATAATTTCATATTCCTTCACCAATAGATATATATACTCATACTTCACATAAAACAACTATACGAAATATCATAGTACTTCATGTAGTGCCGGCAAGACCATGGTCATCATATTGCATAAAGTAATGTCGACAAGGCTACATCAATTCACATAACACCGCCAGCATAAGTGGACCATACCAATCACAATAAAATTGAATTCTAATTAAAATCAAAATGAAAGAATTAGGGTAGCATACCCCAACTACATCTTACCACTTTGAATCCAAAGATATTTCATCCAATTCGATATCATAAGGCCCTTACCCATGTCCATGAATATTAATTCAATACATATGCCATAATATCCAATGAATCTAAGTCAATACAATATAGAATAAATATAAGACAAATTAGACATCAACTGAATACAATCCTTACTTTATTCATGAACCATAGAAAACTACATTATAATCATAAGCATTAAGTAAATATCAATTAAATAAGCTTAATAGTCAAAAGATATAGAATATTCAATACTCAATTGATCAAATTGAAACAGACTATAACCAAATAATCCTAATCCATACGTGCATCAACAACCCACAACAATCTACACATAAATTCATCAATCTCAAAGCATGATCACATAACCAATATTTCAATCAACTTTGAGAGATTGTGAAGATCAAGGGTTCATGGAGAATTTCATTCGAAAATATAAATAATACATCAATTACATCATATCTTAACGTTTAAAAACCATTTATGCAAGAAAGCACGACTTAGAGTAGAAATTGGACTTTTCATCCTTTAGAAATCTTTGAAAATACACTTTGAGATTGGATCTAAGGTGATAGAAAGCCTTAGATTAACAAATACCATACCTTATTTGAAGAATCCAAAGTTAATTTAAGAAGAAACTCCATTGAAGACCCTTCTTCAAGCTCCATATTCACTTTGAACTCACATGGAGTTTTTTGGAGAAAGTTAAGGTGGGAAGGGGTTTTTATCTGGATGCTAGGGTTTAAATGAGAGTTTAATAACTTATATACTCTTAAAATACCCCTAAACACAAAAAAAATAGTCCTTACACTTTATAAGTATTGGGGTGAATTTCCCAAAACCCCCAAGTCATAACAGAAAACTTCCAGATTTTCAGAACCATCGATGCCCATACCAAAGGACGTTGGTCTCACCCACGCCCTGTTGTGAGTTGCTTCACAGGCTCCTCAACATGCAGGAAACTTGGTTCCACTAAAGGGTCGTTGCCTGGTCGACTGGCCATCGTTTGGGTCGTCATTTGGCCACTGCCAGGCAGTGTTGAGCTCTAATTTTACGGTCCTCCTTTAGGGACCCTAGCAGGTCCTACATGGAGTCAGACCCGGGTGTTTCCACCCAAATATTTTTTTACATGAGTTTAGGACCTACCACGAAAGTTTCATCTAAAACAAACACATAAAACTTTGACGAAACATATATAGACACACAAGGTCGTCTCAAGGAAAGCCTTTCGAACATCATCGACGTTCTTGGACGTTGGACCTCAAAACATCACTGAAACATGACACACTGCCTATATACACTATAATAACTCATTTAGGGACTCACACATAAACATATAAAACCACATATGAGGCACATATGTCACTTAGTTGTCGAACGTCTTTGTCGTCCCTTGATGTTTGACTTCCAAAGCACCTAAACTCTTAGACACTGCCTCAAACCCATATTATAAACCATTTTAGGACGTTATACCATCACGACAACCATGTCAGGCTCTAGATTCACCTAGGTCATTTTCAGGGTCTTACATGCTCCCCCACTTGGACAACATTCATCATCGAATGACACTTGTCATTCTCCGAAAACTCTCATGTATAGAGACTCAATTATCATTTCATGAACATAACATATAACACATAATAAAAAAGAAAACATAAATTTCACATAATCTAGAGATTCACAACACAACAAGAAACTAGAAGACAATTCTATAACTCAGTATGCTATAAAACTAAGATGCCTCATTCCAAATAGAAAAAAACACATTTTATATTCAATATTATGCTTATATACATATGTTCTAACAACATTACAACAGTTTTATACCAAACAATCAATTAGTCAAATTTTGAAAAATATTACAGTGCCTTACAGTAAATTGAGCAAATTTTTCAAAAATGCAACTTTTAGGAAATTCATGATATAAACATGCTAATATGCAAAGTAACATTATATAAACACATTTTACAACATATTCAATCTCATAAATTCAATTAGACATGATCACTATTAAACTATATGCAACAATTAGCAACCTACACTAGATGCACATGAATCATGAGGAAGATACCATGCATGAAAACTCATTTTCTGTTTAAAAAAAAATTAAATCAAACATACATATCATAAGTAGAATATTAGGAAATCACATTCCACAAAAGAATCCTACAATACTCACGTTACCAAGAACTCTTTGTTTTAGGCTTGAATAAATACATAACGAAAGGTTAAGGGTACTTCACTCCCAACAACAATACCTTCACCACACTCCTCCACTTAGGAGAAATCCATTCGAAGGTCAACATAACATTCACTACAAGGAAATCCCTCAAGTCACCTTAAACCATAATAATACTTTCGTACAAAGGTCTACCTCTTAGAGACTAAGCACTCTCAAAGGTCTCATAATCTAACCTCCCCCTTACTAGGAGAACTCACCTTTACTCTTTCAAATCACATTACCTCCCTTCTTATGGTTGGGCTCTTAAAAACATCAAACTCTCTTAACAACCACTCCTTCACATTCTCTAACAATATAACTTACCATTCTTTCCAACTAAACTACCCTTCAAGGGTAACAAAACTAATCTAAGGTCGAAACCTCCTTCTATCACACCTCATCTAACAAGCCACATCTCATATTTTCTCTCCCTCAAACAAAACTTCATAAGGTACCCTCAAGGTACCAACACATAAGGGAAACAAGGTAAAGACACCATATAAAATTCTCATAGAATGAAGAATTGAAACTTTTCCTAGCACCCAATATCCTCCTATTTATAGCGTGGCACACTTCACATTATAAAAAATCCTATACTAGATGTGGTTCATGACACAACTACGACAGTCCCTAAACTTATGCTCTGATACAAACTTTGTCATGACCCAGAAGTACACCATAGAAGTTAGGACATCCTTGTGTCATCACATGACAAATTAGGCTTCAGGAAGTCTCATATAAGCCTGTCATATCATTCATTGCATAATAAACATAGTAAAATAGGTAAGAATTTAAAACATTCTTCACACACGAAGAACTCTTTCATAAAAGTTACACAAGAAGAAGACTTTCATTTAAAATATTAAACCTTCACAATATCTACTTGAACCATCTAAATTTTAGAGTATAAAATACATGGGACTAAGCCCATACAAGACGATAAAATAAAGGTTACGACATAAGGGACATGTGGATATTGTCCTCGAATCTATGAGGACTCACCATTAGATCATCTTGAAATCCTTCGAAACCTACATCCCCATGGCACATAAGGACTTCCAATTCTCTACGTTTTAGTCAAAAAGGGAAAAGAAGGGGTTAGAACATTTAATGTACTAAGTATTGAAGCGATGCAAAAACCATGAAAAAGAGACATTTAGTAAATCGCATGCTTTACATGAATTTCGATTAAAACATCATAATATAAGAATAAGGATAACATTTAAAAACTTAGAAAATACATATGAAATCATTTAAGATAAAATTCACATATTAAGAAAAGCTACATTCAATTCACTTCATTGTACAGTGAGCTCACTTCATTGTTACAGTGAAGTTTCATTCACTTCACTGGGCATACCATAACATATAAGTCCCGCACTATGAGCTATCCTAAGACTCTCTTAAGTAATACAAAGAAAGAGCGACCATGCACCCTCTCTAAGAACACCTAAAAGATACTTAAGACAACCTATAATGAGATAAACATACATTTACAAGACACCAAACATATGAACATGATATCCTCCTACCCAAGGTGAGTTGTAAGGTTCACTTGAGTGAGTTCTGAAGTGACCACCCAAACAAGACCTTATACACACACTTAAGAGATCCTATAGACTACTTAATATATAATCATTCTCACTTAACACCTTATCAGATAGATGATATGACATTCTCCTTCCAAAGGCTATCAAAAGACTTACTTAAGTAAATCAAGAAGATAACGTCCATTGTGAGCTCTTCAAGATTACCTAAGTAATCCTTAAGACTACCTAAGGCTTAGATCATGTCCACATAATAAAAAAACTCCCCTAACTAGAGTCATTCTTAAGACTTATCTAGGTAAGATAAGAATTGACCATTTCTATGCCCCTTTCACACCTTCGCTAGACAACACTTAATTACCCTAGATAAGTACTACTTAATTTTAACATACTTTCTTAACATAAGCCATAACATTCACTAGTTCATTAAGAAACATTCAAAATATAAGGCAATTTAAAGTAATGGTCTTGAACAACACCTAGGGACTATCACTAAAACCTTCTAAGCCTATTGTGTAATGTCAAGATAACGTCCTATACTTATACCTAAACTTCATAGTACTTCTCTAATACTAGTAGGTATACCATATAATGAGAATAGGCAATAACCGACATAGAATATGCTAGAAAAGCATGGAATCCAGAGTTCTAACCTACTCCGATAATGGTTTTCTACTTTCCAATGGTAGAACTAGGTCACATCCCATGTACGTACATGGTTAAGGAATTTGAAGGGCGTGCTTTTTATTCTAGTGTCATACTTAACTAGAACTACTTCCTTACCATACTCACTCGGTGCTATACTTCATTCTCATAGAGTAAATTCACATTAAAAGTTCATAGAATGGGGTTCCATATCTAGTTAATAACCCAATAACATTTACCCTACCAAAGAGGTCCTCTTAGTGCTACCTTCCAATAGAGACAAGAAGCTCATGATGACTTTCCTAAGAATGAATGTGATATTGTTCAATCTACTTAACCTTAATTCAATCATTCCTTTACTTTTAAGGATTCCATTACAAATTTCGACTTCAACATTCATAACCATACCACGATGTTCAAGGTTTCACATAAGAGAACCTTTTAACATCATTCAAGGTCACATATCATTCATTCATAAATGACAAGGATGCACTAAGACTACCTAGTAAAGGCATATCATGTTCACATATCATTAACATATTTATCAAGTAAGGGACACAAGTCTACCAAAACAAGACACCACATACTTCACTTTAACACATATTACATGTCATTCTATAAGCACATAGGAATGACCATTACAATCTTTAAGTCATCCTCCACACTGCTATATCATCATCAATATAACCATTATAGACTCATATTGTAAAGTAGGAACAACCATGAATCAATCCTAAGACTACACATACAAGCATATACTCATGGTCTACATTATTTCCTAACATACATAACATGAACACATACTTTCATATTCCTTCATCTATAAAAAGATATACTTATACTTCACATAAGACAACTACATAAAACATCATAGTACTTCATGTAGTGCCGACAAGACCATGATCATCATATTGTATAATGTAACGCCTAAAAGGCCACATCAATTCACATAACACCGCCACAATAAGTGGACCATACCAATCACAATATAATTGAAGTATAATTAACATAAAAAAATGAATTTGGGCAGCATACCCCCACTCCATCTTGCCACTTCGAATCCACAACTAATTCATCAAATGCGATACCATAAGGCCCTTAACCATGACCATGAACATAAATTCAATACATAAACAATAATATCCAATGAATCTAAGTCAATAAAATATATATTTATCAATATAAGACAAAATAAACATCAATTGAAATACAATTCTTACTTTATTCATTAGCCCAGAGAAAACTACATTATAATCATAAGAATTAAGTCAATATCAATTCAATAGGCTTAATAGTCAAAAGATCTAAGAATATTAAATACTCAATTGATCAAATTGAAACAACCTATAAACCAAATAATCCTAATCCATACATGCATCAAAAGCCCATAACATTATACACGACTTCATCAATCTCAATGAATGAACACATAACCCATATTTTAGTCAAATTTGAGAGGTTTTATGAATATCAAGGATTCGTGCAGAATTTTATTTGAAAACATCAATCACATCATATCTTAACGTTTGAAAACAGTTTATGCAAGAAACCAAGACCTAGAGTAGAAATTGAACTTTTCATCCTTTTGAAATATTTGAAAATCATGTTTGAAATTGGCTCTAAGGTTATAGAAAGCCTTAGATGAACAAATACCATACCGTATATGAAGAACAAAAGTTAATTGAAGAAGAAACTCCATTGAAGACCCATCTTCAAGCTCCATCTTCACTTTGCACTAACTTGGAGGTTTTTGGAGAAACTTTAGGAGGGAAGGGGTTTTGATTTAGATGTTAGGGTTTAAATGAGAGTTTAATAACATATATACTCTTAAAATAACCCTAAACGCCTGAAACAACCGTCACCACACTTTGTAAGACTTTGAATGAATTTCCCAAAAACCCCAAGTCTTAACAGAAAACTGTCAGATTTTACAGCACCATTGACGCCCATAACTACGGACTGTGGTCTCACCCACGCCCCATTGTTGGGGTCACGTGGATTGGTTCAGAGGATCCTAAACCCGCAGGAAACTTGGATCCATCGACGAGACCCATTGAGGTGTTGTTGCCTGGTCTACTAGCCATCGTTTGGGTCGTCGTTTGGCCACTGCCTGTCAGTGTTGAGCTTCAATGTTGGGGTCCTACTCTAGGGCACCTCTACATAGAGTCATACCCGGGCGTTTCCATCCCAAATATGCTTGTATACAAGCTTATTACCTACCACATAAGTTTCATCCAAGACGTACAGGTAAAACATAATGAAACGTGCATAGACACACAAGGTCGTCTCAAGCAAGCCTTTCGAACGTCATGGACGTTTTTGGATGTTTGACCTCCAAACATCACGAAACTTGAAAGAGTGCCTATATACACTATAATAACTCATTTAGGGACATTAAACTTCATGAATCACACATAAACACATAAAAGCACATATGAGGCACATAGGTCATTTAGTCACTGAACGTCTTGGTCGTCCCTTGACGTTTGACTTCCAAAGCACCTAAAATCTTAGAAAATGCCTCAAACACATATTATAAACCATTTTTGGAATTTATACCATCATGACAACCATTTGATGCTTTAGATTCATCTATGTCATTGTCGGGGTCTGACAAAACCCAAACAAACATTCTTATTAGACAAAAAATGAAACTTCAAAGCTAACTACGCTACCAAACTTCTCATTTGAGCACCTATACAAACTTTTTAGCCAAAGTCAAATTTTGCAAAAAAAAACAAGTTAAATGTTAAAACACAAACAGGCACAAACTTAAAAATAAAACCTCACGGACAAAACCAACAATCCAATAAGACAAAATATGACCTTATGGATACAACTTTGTTGATGGAAATTTCAATGGGCCACGTTTACCAAATATATTGACTGAAGTTGTGGTTTACCAAAACCTAAAAGTTAAAAAGCCTAACAGCACAAATTGAAAATAATAGCCTCAAATACCTAATAGACCATCCTAGTAATCTAAAAATGACTTTTTAAAGATAACCACACTGATGAAGTTTGAATTCGAGCAAGTTAACAAAAAATATTGACCAAATCTATAATTCTGCAAAAACATAAAAAATGCCTAATAGAACAAACTGAGAATAAAAGTCTCAAAACCCAAACCAACTATCCTATTCAATAAAAGATTACCTTCAAGAGTTATACGGGCTAACATGATTCTTATATGAGCATGTATTGAGAAAATGTTAGGCAATTCCAAATTTTAGCAAAACCTTAAAAGTTAAAAACGCCTAATGCCACAAATTGACAATGAAAAATTCAAAACTCAATCAAATCATCGTAATAGGCAAAAAACGATTTTCTAAAACTAACTGCGCTGACGATATTATCAGTTGAGCAGTTTACAAAATAAATTTAGAAAAGCCAAATTTTGACAAAAAGTTAAAAGTTAAAACGCCTAACTACACAAACTGAAAATGAAAACCATGAAGCTTGAACAAATTATCCTAATAGAACAAAAACGACCTTTAGGCTGATGAAATTCAAATTTAAGCATGTTTCCTAAAAATTCATACAAAATTGAAATTTTATCCAAAACATAATTAAAAGTTAGAATGCCTAACAACACAAATTTAAAATAATAGCCTCAAATTCCGAACAAACCATCCTAGATGACAAAAAATAACCTTCCGAAGCTAACTATGCTAGTGGAATTTAAAAATGAGCATATTTACCAAAATTATTGACCAAACTACATTTTTGACATAACATAAATGTTAAAACACCTAATAGCCCAAACTGAGAATGAAAGACTCAAAACCTAAACCAACCATCCGAGTGGGTAAAGATTACCTTCGAAATCTAACTGCGCTAACGAAATTCTAATATGAGCAAGTATGCAAAAAATGTTAGCCAATTCCATATTTTAGCAAAAACATAAAAGTGAAAATGCAAAACGCCAAAAATTGACAAATCCAGAAAAATTTTTCTAATAAACAAAAAATAACCGTCCTAAACTAATTGCGCAACCGATATTGTCATTTGGGTATGTTAAAAAAAATTTTAAAGTAAAGTCAGATTTTGGTAAAAAATTAAAAGTTAAAATGCCTAAATGCACAAAGTAAATATTAAAACCTTTTAGCATGAACGAACAATCCTTATAGACAAAAATGACCTTCCAAAGTTAACTGCGCTAACAAAATTCATATTTGAGCATGTTTTCCAAAAATAAACCAAATTCGAATTTAACAAAATCATAGTTAAAAGTTAACAAAGAAACTTAAAATACAAGTCTCAAATTCAAAACAAACAATCCTACAAGACTAAAAATAACCTTCCGAAGCTAAGTACGATGATGAAATTTTAAAATAATCATGTTTATCAAATTATTGACCAAATCTACGTTTTGGCCAAAACATTAAAGTTAAAATGCCTAACAGCACAAAGTGAAAAGGGAATCAACAAAACCATCCTACTAGATAAAAAATGAACTTCCAAAGCTAACAATGTTGACAAAATTGTATGTTGAGCATGTTCCCAAAAAATATGAACCGAATTCAATTATAACCAAAACATAATTATAAGCTAAAACGCCTGACAACATAAACTTAAAAAAATGCTTCAAATTTCGAACCAACCATTCAATTAGATAAAAATGATATTTTGAAGCTAAAGGGAGTGAGAGGATTCTCATTTGAGCACGTTTACAAAAAAATGTTAAGCAAAGTAAATTTTTTGCAAAAAGTTTAAAGATAAATACCTAACGACACAAATTTAAAATGAAAACCCCAAAACCTAGACAAACAATCCTATTAGACAAAAACAAATGACATTCCAATGCTAACAGAACTAATGAAATTCCAATTTCAGCATGTCACCTAATAATATTGATCAAATTTATTTTTTTAGCCAAAAGTTAAAAGTTAAATCTCGTAATGACGTAAACTAAAAATAAAATAATCAAAACCCAAACTGACCATCCAAATAGACAAAAAAATTACCTTGCAAATCTAACCTCGCTAATGTATTTTTTATTTGAGCATGTGTACCAAAGATATTGATCAAATTTAAATTTTAGCCAAAAAGTTAAAAGTTTAAATGTGTAACAACAAAAACTTAAAATGGAAGCGTCAAAACACGAACAGACCATCCTATTAGATAAAAAAAATTACTTTTCAAAGTTAATGGTGGTGAAAAAATTCTAGTTTGAGCATGTCTCCAAAAAATATGGACCAAATTCAAATTTTAATCGAAACATAATTAATATTTAAAAGGCCTAACAACACAAACTAAAAATAAAAGACTCAATTTTTCCAAACCAACCATCCTACTAAACAAAATATGACCTTTCGAAGATAACTGTGCTGATTAAATTTTATATGAGCACATTTACTAAAATTCTTGACAAAATCTACGTTTGAAAAAAAGTAAAAAGTAAAACGCCTAACAGCATAAACTGTAAATAAAAGCCTCAAAATGTGAACCAAAAATTGTATTAGATAAAAAATATCATTTGGAAGCTAACAGAAGTGGCAGGATTCTTATATGAGCATGTTTACAAAAAATATTAAGCAAAGTAAAATTTTTGCCAAAAACTAAAAGATAAAACACCTAATGGCACAAATTTAAAATGAAAATACCAAAACCCGAACAAACAATCCTATTAGACAATAAATGACCTTCCAAAGCAAATCGAACTGATGACATTCCAATTTGATCATGTTCGCAAAAAATTAACCAAATTCAAATTGTAGCAAAAAGTTAAAAGTTAAAAGGCTTAGTGACACAGTTTGGAATAAAACTCTCAAAACCCAAACCAACCATCCAATAAGGCCAAAAATTAACTTATATGGCTGACGCTGCTAAATAAATTTCAATTCAAGCATGATTACGATAAAAAATTGACGAAAGTCAGTTTTGGCCAAAACATAAAAGTTAAAAGGCCCAATGACACAAATTAAATAAGGAAGCCTCAAACCCGAACCACCTACCTTATTACATCAAAAATATCCTTCCGCATCTAAACACAGTGACGAAATTCTCATCTCAGCAAGTTTACCAAATATATTTATTGAAGATAAATTTTGGCTAATATTTAAAAGTTCAAACACATAACTACACACACTAAATATTAAAGTCTCAAAACCCGAATCAACCATCTTATTAGATAAAAATGAAATCTAGATTTGATTACGTAGACAGAATTGTCACCTGACCACGTTAATAAAAATATTTACCAAAGTTAAATTTTGGCCAAAACATAAGATTTAAAGACCTAATAACACATACTAATAGTAGAAGTCTTAAAACTTGAACCAACCTTCCTGTTAAATAAATATGACTTTTCGAAGCTAATGACAGTGACATACTTCTAATCTGTGCATATTTACAAAAAATATTGACCAAAGTCAAGTTTTGACTAAAACATTAAAGTTAAAACACCTAACAAGACAAAGTTAATATGAAAGTCTCAACATTAGACAGTGTTATACTAAAACATTTAACTTCAATTGATAAATTTACCATCTGTTCAAATATATGTTATTAATTAATATATTACCAATACATTTTATCACAATTGGTACTAGTTACTTTTCAAATCAACATTCATATGTAATATTACCAAGTAATTAATATGTTAATAAATTTTATTTATGTATTAATGATCGGTGGATTGTCACGACCCCGGAGCACCTGCAAGTTGTGAAGCGGCATACTCTACCTCCTAGAGGTCTTATACAAGCCCTTAGACATCTTTCATCGCATATATATGTAAAGTAATGTAGAATTTCAAACTTTTCACAGTAAAAGTCAAAATCTTTTTGTAAAATCTAAGAAAGAACTAAGTCTCATCACAGGCCATCTTAGACACATGTGAATTTCATAGGGTGACAATCCTTTCATCAATTTTGAAAGAAAATTATTGTCTATTAAAAAGTCATTAGAAAAGGAAAACTAAAAACATAGTCCATGTCCTCAAACATATGAAGACATACCAATTTTGACAGAAATCTGCATCCCAAGATTCAACTTCTAGAAAATCCTCATTTGCCAGCTTCAGTTGTATACACAGAGAAACATATTGAATAAAAACATTTGATGCACTAAGTATGGTCGATATGCAGGAAAACCATACAAAAAGGGATATTTTCTTACAACCCAAAGTACCCCCTAGGCGTAACAGGCATCATTGTCCTCTATGAGGACTATGTCAAGTCTGTTAGCATTCGTCATCACATATCATAGGTCAATAACATGTATAAATTTAATATTTTGAATATATACGTAATGAGGTTCGCATAGAACTCTAACATATGAAGCTTACTCAGGCTTCTCGCTTAAACAACATTATAATACATAAGAATTTAGTCAAAATCTTTTTCTCACATTCAAACCATCTAAATGAAATAAAACATCTGGGCATATCCATTATACAAATTCATAGTTCCACTGACAAATTACATTAATGACTTCAATAATAGGAGAGAAAAGAATGTCTTTAGACAATACAAATATGACTAAGATAGAGTATGTGGTAGGATCCTCGAACTAGAGGGCATACCAACACTTGGAGAGTCTAGTCCAAGTCTTTTTGCCTTAGCCTCCACATACCTCAATTGCCCAAACCTATAATTTTTGGGAAAAACGGAAGAAATATGGGTTCGTACAAACAACATGTACTAATTATGACTCCTATACACAAAAATAATAAATGCGTCGGCAAAGGACAATTTAGTCAAAACCATGCATTCTATTAATTTAACTCAACATGCATATATAAGAAGCATAATAAAGTAAATTCAACATAATATCAACCTAACATGTAAATCACCCAGGCAATACTTGTGTGATGCCAAATAGAGGACCCCATAAACCCATCTAAGGCCAAGTATCACATTAAGCAACCCACTTCAAACTTACAATATATTTTCATAACATGCTTATACATCAATACTTATTCATAGCTTCTTAACACAACCATAACAAAAATCATTAAAGAACACTACTAGGACCATCCCTTAGGATCCCACATGTGCAACGTGTAAGAGAAGTCCCATACCCTCCATCATACTATATAGTAAATTTTAAGACGACCCTAATAGGAGTTCACATGCATACTTGTTCATTACTTTTACATTAGGTAAAGAAGAGCAATAACCGACATGCGACCATGCGAGATACATGAATCTGGTGTTCTACTCCAACACCAAAAAGAGAGGGTTATCACTTGACTAAGGTGCAACTGTTCGTACATAGCTATCTAGGTGGATCGACTAAGCTAGAGTCCTATGTGGACAGTTAAGGGTCGAGGAGATTGCCGCTAGAAACCTTGACTCACTAACATGGAGGTTTCCATCTCATGAGACAACATATAATTAGGGAATGCGGACTCACTAACGTGAGGAACCCATGTGGGAAGACAAACTTACTAATGTGGGTCCTCCATGTCATTTACATGCCTTTTCGGTGCTAAGCAATTATTCCTTTTAGTAGTCATCACACTCATTTTACAGGATCACATTAGTGTCCTATAGACCTCTATGTGAACATCTTATCATAAAGCTCATAGGTATTCATAAGTGAGAATTACCCTTTCACTTTAGAAACCACATACAAGTGAGTAAACCTTCCACTTAACACTTAACTATTATAATCAGAAACAACTTTCAATCATATAATATTCACATCATAACATATATAAATAATTCATGTCTAATTGAACTCCTTAGGGTTAAGGATGAGGAATTTCTAGCAACAACATCACCACCACACATTAGACATAGGATCATTACTATCTAAGTAACTCATAATTCGCAATTGAATCCAAGAAGAATCAATCAACATACCTCTTTATTCCTTCCAAGAATCTTAGTACTTCCATTACAAAGAATGCATAACCAATTACATAAAGAAGGTAATTCAAAAAGAAATTAAATAATTAACAACAATGTAGTCCATCAACATATTTACAATCTTTACAATTCACCATATCAATTCAAGGTTTTCATGAAATTAGGGGAAGGACATGGCTCTAGGAAAATCTCATCGGAAATCATAAATTAAGAATCAATATATACCTCAAAAACCTTAATTCATCACAATTAACCACAATTGATTCATAATTTCATTTTTCAAAAAGAAGAGCCATGTGTAGAAGAAAAACCTAGATTTGGGGGATTTAGAAATCATCTTTGGGAGGGAACTCTTGGGGAAAGGGATCCCGAAAGTGAAATAAACCATATTTTATGGATGATAATGACATAAAATTGAGTTTGAAACTTGAAAGCTTGATCTTCTTCTTGGAGATCTAATGATCTTCAATGGAGGTTTGGAGGAAGAGGGAATTTGAGAGAGGTCATGGTGATTTTTGATTTCCTGTTTTGGGAGTTGATTTTTGTATTAAATTGACCTAAAAATGATCCTACAACCTTAAATAGTCACCCATTAAATTACCCAAAAGACCACTCACTTAAATAATTCTTTAAGTGAACTCAAAATGCTTAAAATACGACTTTTACGAATCAAGGAAGTGGCTGCGTCGCGGGGTTAATTTCACGATTTTTTTTGAAATACGGGTTGAGGAAATGGACCTCGTGTAGGACCTGTATTGCGAGGCCAAGTTCAAATATCCCTGTGACGCAACATCCTCCAAAATCTTGCTTGCCTATGTTCGGGTCCTCCCTAAGGACCCCTCTGGTGGTCCTTGGGGTATCGTGACTGTAAGTTTTGACCCTATATACTACATTTTACCAATTACATGTTTTGGAATTCATATGAACCTCCCAAATCTTCACCGAACACAGGGACTTTAACTTGTTCAATTTCGCTAGTTTGCGGGCGTTAAGAACTTTCTTTAATGCTATGTCCGCAATACTTCTTAAACAAGTTATTATCACTTTTTTAGGTATAAAATGATCATTAATAAACATATAATTCTCTAGAATAGGTCATGGAATTTACGGGGTGTATCAATACTCTCCCCCCCCCTTAAGGAAAATTTGTACCCGAGTGCCACTCTAGACCTTTATAAGACAAGAAGAGACTCAAGACTCGCAGCCCAACAACCGACAATATATACAAAATGATTCAAAGGTCATTGGAGGAAAAATTTACCCCTTCCAACATAAAATCAAGGAAATGACACATAGGAACTTAATCCACAATATATCACAACACAATCTGAAGTTTTCATAAAACATAAGGAGGAACTACCTTATCAATTTTGATATGATATCTTTTTGAACCTCAAGGGGTTACATTATTATTTCTTATCATAGCAACTTCAAGAATGCTCAATACAATTTCATGAATACATATAGCACAACACATAATTAAGTGAAAGCTAACCATAAGAAACATGCTTCATGAAAACTCAGCATTAGGCATGAATATTTACTACAATGTGCACATATTAGAAAAACCATGATAAATTCAACATTATTCATAATAATCATATACGAAGTTACTAACCTTAACCTTGTCAAGGAGTTAGAGGGAAAAAGGTGAGGATAGTGGGACTTCATGTAGGCCTCGTCCTCCCATGCAACTACCCCAAAAAGGTGGTTCCTCTATAGAACTTTTATGGAGACAAGTTCCTTATTCCTCAATTTCTTAACTCAGTGGTCCAAGATCTCAAACGGGACCTCTTCATAAGAAATATATATTTTACCCCTAAACCTTTTAGAGGGAGAATGGAAAGTGGATCACCTATACAATTCATAAGTATATAAACATGGAACACTAGATGAATCATGGACAACTCATTTGTCAACTTCAATTCATAGGAAACACTCTTACTCTCTTTAAATTTAATACGGGCAAACATCAGGAATACTAAGCTTCCCCTTCGTTACAAAACTCATAACCCCTTTCATGGGTGAAATTTTCAAGTAAACTCAATCTCCTACTTTGAATTAGAGGTCTCTCTTTCTATTATCGACGTATGATTTTTTCTAACTTTGAGTCGCTCTTAGTCTATCTCTTATTATCAGAACCTTCTTGAGGGATTCATAAAACAAATCGGGACCAAGTAGAGAAAATTCACCTACATCATACCACCCAACCGAGGATCTACATCTTCTCCAATAATGTACCTCAAATGGTGCCATAGAGATAGTCCAATGTTAGCTATTATTGTAGGAGAATTCTATCAAAGGTAAGTGGTCATACCGACTACCTTTGAAGATAATGACACATGCTCTCAACATATCTTCAAGAGTTTGAACAATATGTTTCGCTTGACCATCCATCTTGGGATGAAAACCGTTACTAAGCTACACTTTCATGCCAATCCCAATTTGGAAAGATTTCCATAAATGGGAGCTAATTTAAGTGCCTCTATCTGAAATGATGGATAAAGGGGCTCCATGTAGCTTCACTATTTCCTTGAGGTATAATTTGGCATAATCCTCCGCCGAATAAGTGACTATGACGGGAAGAAAATGTGCCGACTTGATCAATGTATCCACAATGACCCATATCGAGTTGTTTTGCCTTTGAGTACGACGCATCCCTACTACTAAGTCCAAGTTAATATCTTCCCACTTAAATATTAGAATATCTATGTTTTGAGTCAAGCCACCAGGCCTTTGGTGTTCCACTTTTAGTTGTTGTCAACTAAGACACTTGGCAATAAATTCCGCTATGTACCTTTTAATGCCATTCTGCCAATAATTTTCTTGTAAGTCGCGGTACATCTTTGTGGCATCCGGATGGATGGAATATAAGGAGCCATGATCCTTTTACATGGTCAATCCCCTTAAGACATCCACATCCGGTACATAAACCTTCCTTGGTACCTAATAACCATATATTCTTCTTGAGAAAAAGAATCATTCGATTTACTAAGGACTATTTCCTTTAACTTTATCAATAGAGGATCAAGGTGTATCTTGGATTTAACCCAACCACTAAAGATGACATGGAGTTGTGGCAAAACATGAAACCACCCTTTGAAGAGTCTTCTAGTCGGAAACCAAAATGATCCAACCTATGAACCTCTTTTACTAACTTTTGTTATTATCAACCACTTGAGTCATACTACGCATGTACATTCCACTGAAGGCATCTACTATCACATTAGATTTTTGGGATGGTAATCAACACTCATGTTATAGTCCTTTGAAAGTTCTAACCATCTTGTTTGATGTAGGTTCATATATTTTTGGGTAATCACATATTGAAAACTCTTGTGATCGGTGAATACATCAACTTGTACCCCATAGAGAAAATGTCTCCATATATTCAAGGAAAAAACCATGGACTCAAGCTCAAGGTCATGAGTTGGGTAATTCTTCTCATGTGGCTTGAGTTGCATAGAGGCATACACTATTACTTTGCCATGTTGCATAAGCACACACCGTAGGACCACTGAGGAGGTATCACAATAAACCATTAACTCTTCGGTACCTTCGGTACAGTCAATACCAGAGCGGAGGTGAGTCTATCTTTTAAAAATTGGAAACTCTCTATAAATATTTCGGACCATTCGAATTTGGACTTCTTTTGTGTTAGGCCACTAATGGAGATTCGATCGATGAATCCCTCAACAAACCTCCTATAGTAACAGACCAACCTCAGAAAACATGGGATGTCGATAGGTCTCAAAGGTCTAGGACAACTTTTGACCACTTCCGTTCTCCTCAGATTAACCTTTACCCCTTCACTAGGGACAATGTGCCCAAGAAATGAAACCGATATCAACCAAAATTCGCACTTGCTAACTTAGCTAAAAGTTGGTTATCTTTGAGAAGTTACAAAACTATTCCCAAGTGAATCATATGATAATTACTCCTCATGTATATCAAAATATCATCAATAAAGATAATCAAGAACAAATCAATATACTTTTTAAAAACATGATTCATAAACTCCATGAAGGCCGCCAAAGCATTAGATAGACCAAATTACATCACTAGAAATTCAAAGTGACCATACATTGTTCAAAATGTCATTTTTGAAATATCAATATCCCTCACACTAAGTTGATGATAACCCGATTTTAAGTCAATGTTTTAAAAGTAACTCGCTCCTTGGAGTTGATCAAACAAGTCATCAATCCTAGCGTGCGGGGTACTTATTCTTTATAATGGCTTTTTTTAATTGACGATAGTCGATGAAATTTTTTAATGACCCATCCTTCTTCTTTACAAAAAACACTGATCACCCCATGGAGATACGCTTGATTGAATAAATCCCTTATCTAACAAATCTTTGAGTTGGGACTTTAGCTCCTTCAACACTTCCTAGCCCATCCGATAAGGAGGGATGTTAATAGGTTTCTTATCTGGCAAGAAGTCTACGCCGAATTCAATCTCCCATTCGGGAAGAATTTCAGGAAGATCATCGGGAAAGATCTCCTAAAATTCCCTCACTATGGGTACCGACTCGATTGGAGGGACCTTGGATTCAATATCCCTAACTCTCACTCTGTGGTAAAGTCAACCCTTTTAAATTAACTTGCATGCTTTTAGACATGAAATGATCTTACCCCTAGTATTTGAGTTTCCTGCCTTCCAATCAAAATGGGTTCATTTGGAAATTGAAATTTGACTACCCTTGTCGTACAATCAATAGAGGCAAAGCAAGCATGCAACCAATCGATTCCCAATATGATATCAAAATCATTCATATTAAGTTTTATCAAGTTAACTAATGTAACTCTATTGGGAAAGGAAATAGGACGACGTTTATAGACTCTCATAACCACCACGGTATCGCCCACCAGGGTAAAAAACAAAAAAAGCATCATCTATTATGTCGGGTAGTATTTCAAATCTAATGGCTACAAGTGGGGTCACAAATGACAAGGTAGCTCTCGGATCCAACAAAGAATATAAATCAAAGGAAAACAATTGTAACATACCTTTAACCACGTCTAGTGAACTTTCTTGATCACCTTAGGATTGGAGGGTGTAAGGTTGATACTTCTTAAAAACATCCGGATTTGGGGCATTAGCTTGTACTTAAGCATTCTCCCTTTTTTGAGCCTTCATCTTAGGGAAATCTCTCTTCATTTTACCACTATTTCCACAACCATAAGAATTACCCGTGCCAACTAGGCAATTACCATCATGTCTCTTATCATATTTTGCACAAAGAGTCTTCTCAACATAAAATCTTCTACCTTTTCACTCTTGGGGTTTGGGACTAGGCACCTTACCCTTGTTAATACATCGAGCATTATAAGATCCTTGAATGGAAAACCTCTTCTTGAACCTTTGCTTGTCTTCTTACCTTAGATTTATTCTTCGAATATATCCCATTCTGTGTTCTTATATTTTTCAACTCTGTACCAACTTGCTTAAGATTTCGCTCTTCAATTTGTTCGGCATGAAACATAAGACAAGAGATGTCCGTGCTAGGAATCAACATAGCCTACGTACACTCATTAACAACAAGATTGGATATCTCTATGACAAATTTGTTCATCTTTGCCCTAGAATCTGCAACCATAGTCGGAGGAAACTTGGATAGTTGAGTGAACTTGAGGATATACTCCTTTACACTCATACCCCCTTGACGAAGGTTGATGAATTCATTGCATTTTTCCTCTCCCTAGATTCCAATGGAAAGAACCTATCAAGGGAAGCCGTCATAAAAGATCACCATGTAGTCCGAACTTCTATAATCGGCCTCTCATCCTTCCATTGCTCATGCCATACTTGAGCCACATCTTTGATTTGGTAGGTGGATAGCTCCGCCTTTTCTTGAGAAGAGACACCCATAACATCAAGAACATTGAACACTTCATGAATAAACCCTTGTGGGTCTTCCTCAACCTTAGAGCCATAGAAAGTAGGGGTATTCATCCGTGTGAAATCCCTAAATCTCTGAAGTGGTGGTGTAAGCATTGGTATTCACTTGCACTTTTGAATCCCTAGAAACTTGGGTAGCCAACAATTGAGTCTAGCTATGAATGGCCGACCTAATCTCAACATTAGAGATAGACCCTTCTTCAATAGGAACTTGAGGGTTTTGAGGAGCTTAAGGGGGAACCGCCTCATTAAAATTTTCTTTTTCGGCCCTTCAAGCATTTTTCCTTGTTTTAATTATTTCCTATAAGAATAAGAAAGAGATTAGAAGAAAGGAATAAATAGAACTAGGACTCTTAGGCATGACTAAGGAATAACAAGAGAGTGACAATTCCTAAGCATCACATAGAAATTTATTCATACGTGTGGCGCTCTTCACAATTATTTATAAGATACTACATAGACATGGTTTCGTGAGAAATCAACCCTAAGATTACTCAACCTTGTGCTCTAAAATCAAGTTTGTAATGAAGAAAAGGACCCCCAGGGCATAACTGGCATTGTTGTCCTACACGACGTCTAGGACTAGCCTCTTAGCATTCCGCATCACATATTATAGTAAAAAATGTAGATAAATTTAAATTTTTTGCATATATACGTAATGATGTTTAAATAGACCTCTCATATAGGAATCTTACTTAGCTTTTGTCACGACCCAAATCGGGGACGCGACTGGCACCCACATTTACCCTCCTATGTGAGCGAACCACCAATCTAACCTTTAACATTTTAATACAATATCAACAACAGAAATGCGGAAGACTTAACTCATTAATAAAAACAAATCAATAACTATTATTATTATCCCCAAAATCTGGAAGTCATCATCACAAGAACATCTATCTCTATTCACTAAACTAGGAATGTCTAAGAACAAAAATAACTAAAAAGCTAGTCCATGCCGGAAGTTCAAGGCATCAAGACTTGAAGAAGAAGACCCAGTCCAAGCTAGAAGCATTTAGCTCACCCTGAAGATCCGGTGTGACGAAGACTGGCTTGATTTACTGCTGAGTTGAAGTTGACGGAACGTTTGCTGCATTACACAAATAACAAGAAGGAAACATAAAAGTAGGGGGTCAGTACAACCACAAGTACTGAGTAGATATCATCGGTTAACTCAAAATAGGGAACAATATATATCAATAATAATGTAAATCAACTACAATACTCAACATGTAGCAACATCAATTACTTTATCATTAACAATTACCGTCAAGTTTACACATGAGGACTCAAGCCTCAATACCATACTCATTTGGGAATTAAGTTCGTTAGATTGAGTATATTCATTATCTTTCAAGATTCATTATCTTTCTTCCTCTTGTGTCGGTACGTGACACTCCGCTCCTCTATTTCTATCCTGGTGCCGGAACGTGGCACTCCGATCCTCATATACTATCCTGGTACCGGAACGTGGCACCCGATCCATATATTCTATCCTGGTGTCGGAACGTGACACTCCGATCCTCATTCTATCCTGGTACCGGAACGTGGCACCCGATCC
>CM064973.1:49698513-49765944 GCA_032847665.1 Solanum chilense
CCTAATTTCTCCCATTCTTCCATTTTTTCTCCTCTTTTGTTTCTCTTCATCATTATTTCTCCTATTTAGCTCATCATATTATATCTCTTTTTCACTGATTTCTTCTTAATCATCAAGTTCCAATGTAAGAATTTCACTTTTATCACTTTAAAATCTAAAAATTTCATCACTTTAATCACTTTAAAATCTAAGAATTTCACTTTAATCACTTTAATCCACTCGAAATCACTTTAAAATCTAAGAATTTCAGCTGTAAAAGTCATTGAAAGGGAGAGATTCTTGGGGTTTTCTCGTTTAAAAACGGGTTAGAAGTGATTTGGGGGGAAATTGATTTTTAGGTTTGATGACTTAATATGTGGCACTGACGTGTAATTGGGTTGGAGTGTATTGGTCAAAATTTCCACGTGGGGAAGGTTCATCTCACGCGCCTAATTACCAAAAATAATTTATTAAAATTTGGCTCCACATCAGCCAAGAATATTTAAAAGGATCAAATTATAGGGGGTTAAAGGATTTAATAGGAATCTTGGTTAGTTGAGGTACCTGGGGGAAAAACGCGAACAACTTTAGGGACCTGCGTATGTATTTGGCCTTATTTTTAAAAATATATAATTCATCTAATTTTTCCATTACAGAAGCAGCCTGATTTGCTAGCAAAAAGAGTTTAAACAATAGAGGGCCTAAATCCATTATTTCCCTTAATTCTGTGATTATGTTGGTGTATAGTTTGTTTTGCATTTTGTTTAATCCTAACCCTAATTTTGGTTTAACTTAATTAAATCTCTTAAAAGACGAACTAGTTTTGTTATTATCACTTATTCTATTTGAGTAATTTTATTTAATTATTTCTCTTTATTTGGTCGTTTTTGACAAAGTTTACCTTTTTTTAAAATTATTTCAAGTGTTTAAGTTAAATTTTAAAATAATTTAAATCTATTATTTCCTTTAAATATTTTCTAAAGTTAATCAAAATAAAACAATTTTCAAGTATTAGTATAATCGTGTGTTAGTTGACACTTCAAATGTCATAATACTCTTCTTGAATGGTCAAAATGGAAAAGGACAAAGATACCCCTATTCTTTGTGAAATGGTTCATAAATATCCTCCTCCACCTTTGGGATCAAAAGTACCTTAATGTTTATTTTTTGGTTCAAACAAACCCGTTATACTAACAGAACTAAAGTCAAGTTTTCACTTTTTAAAAAGAGTTATATGACATTTTCTAATTGGTCTACAGATTTTAATTTCAAGATAATTTTATAAAAACTCACCCATACAAATTTGAAAAAATTACTTGGATGAATGTCTTTTAATAAATAATGACTGATTTTAGCGATATTTTTTATTTATCATCTTTTATAGCAATATTATGTTAAATCTGCAATATGTATTAAAGGTGAATTAAGTATGCAATATATATGTATATATAACTACTTTTAAAAAATATATTATGCTTGTTTGGTAAGAAGTTGACACATTGTATTATAAGTGTATTAAAATGTGTGATAAATATATTATCTATCAATAAAACTTGTATTTTATGTGAATAATAAATTATTTTTTGTAAAATGAATTAAAAATGTATTAAAAATGATAAAGTAAAAATATATTACTACTATAAATGATAAATATTTTATATTTATAGTATATTGATGTAAGTTTCCTCCTTAGAAACCATCCCACTTCAGTGGTCAAAGAATTCTTGGATTCTGTCAGGAAACTACAGAAAATTAAGAAATGTGAAATGCATGTCAAGGGAGGAAAACAAAGAGGTATTATTAATAAGAATTTTGAATAAATTGTAAAGCCATTTCTTTATCATGTTATTCAAATATTGTTCTTATAAGTGTTATGACAATGACTGTGCTTTTACGGTGAATTTGAGTTATTAACAACAATAAATTGCTTCTGTTGGTTAAGTAATAATTGGATTCAACAATTGTAACATGTCAGTATCAATGTCTTCATATTTCAACAGTTAAGTGCTAATAGTTTAGTATTTCTCATGTATTTTGTAATGAGTCAATAGACCGAAGGAAGAAGAAAGATTCAAAGAGATTCAGATTCCGTTCGATTCCTTAAAATTGGTCTGTGGTTCAGGTCTTAAAAATTTGACAGTGGGTTTTTATATAATTATTTTGAGATTAAAATCTGTGGACCAACTAATTAGAAAATGTCACTTCACTTTTTTTAAAGAGTTAAAACTTCACCTTAGTTCTGTTAGTTTGAGGGGTAAGTTGATCAAAAAAATAAATATTAAGGGCATGTTTCGAATGAAACTTTGATAATTGGATTTGGTGTGTCACGCCTCGAGTATACACCCTAGACGTGGTCGACACTCGAAGATCATTACTGTCCTCGAGCGAACCCTTGACCTGACTAACTTACTCAGCGTAAGAATTAACTTGACACATGATCTTTAACATAACTTCAAATAGATAAAAAGTTTGGCCAAAATGGCAACTTAAGTCTTAAACAACATCTGAATGATAAAGAAAAGACACATGAGCTACTAATTGTCTATGAAGCCTCTAAAACAAAGAGGAATGTCGGGACAAGACGACCGATCATCCAAACAACTTAAAAAAATTGAAAATCAAATGAAAGAGTCCTCTGGGATGCAAGGAGGCTCACCAACAGACTCTGAGTGCTGAACTGATCAACGAAGCGCTAGATGTTGATCCTGGTTACCTGTGTCTGCATCATCAGACGATGCATGCCAACTGACATCAATACATTGAACATACGAGTATGTGAATTGGAATGCTAAACACTAACTTAAAATTGATAAGAGTAATAAGGAACACTTACCTTGACTATACTCAACTCATGAATAACTTAACTCAATATAAAACAATAAGACACACGCAACACCCCTCCCCCCCCCATATTGTCACGACCCAAATCGGGGCCGCGACTGGCACCCACATTTACCCTCCTATGTGAGCGAACCAACCAATCTAACCTTTAACATTTTAATACAATATCAACAAAAGAAATGCGGAAGACTTAAACTCATTAATAAAACAATTCAAAAACTATTATTAATATTCCCAAAATCTGGAAGTCATCATCACAAGAACATCTATCTCTATTCACTAAACTAGGAATGTCTAAGAACAAAAATAACTAAAAAGCTAGTCCATGCCGGAAGTTCAAGGCATCAAGACTTGAAGAAGAAGACCCAGTCAAAGCTAGAAGCATTAGCTCACCCTGAAGATCCGGTGTGACGAAGACTGGCTTGATTTACTGCTGAGTTGAAGTTGACGGAACGTTTGCTGCATTACACAAATAACAAGAAGGAAACATAAAAGTAGGGGGTCAGTACAACCACAAGTACTGAGTAGATATCATCGGTTAACTCAAAATAGGGAACAATATATATCAATAATAATGTAAATCAACTACAATACTCAACATGTAGCAACATCAATTACTTTATCATTAACAATTACCGTCAAGTTTACACATGAGGACTCAAGCCTCAATACCATACTCATTTGGGAATTAAGTTCATTAGATTGAGTATATTCATTATCTTTCAAGATTCATTATCTTTCTTCCTCTTGTGTCGGTACGTGACACTCCGCTCCTCTATTTCTATCCTGGTGCCGGAACGTGGCACTCCGATCCTCATATACTATCCTGGTACCGGAACGTGGCACCCGATCCATATACTATCCTGGTGTCGGAACGTGACACTCCGATCCTCATTCTATCCTGGTACCGGAACGTGGCACCCGATCCATATATTCTATCCTGGTGTCGGAACGTGACACTCCGATCCTCATTCTATCCTGGTACCGGAACGTGGCACCCGATCCTCTATTTCTATCCTGGTACCGGAATGTGGCACCCGATCCTCTATTTCTATCCTGGTACCGGAATGTGGCACCCGATCCCCTAATTCATCAAGCCTTCTTTTATACCAAGGCATCATCAATCTCATTATATAATTTATCAAGCCTTCTTTTATACCAAGGTATCATCATTCTCATTATATAATTTATCAAGCCTTCTTTTATACCAAGGCATCATCATTAACAAAGTGAATTAGGGTTTCTTTCAAGATTTTGGATTCAATAACTTCATCATGCTTAGTATATCACAATTATATAATCATATTCATGCAAGCATACAATTAAGCATATAGAAGGGTTTACAATACTACCAATACATATCATTCGCTATTAAGAGTTTACTACGAATATCATAGAAATAAAACCATAACCTACCTCCACCGAAGATTAGTATTCAAGCAAGCAAATTTCCCCAAGCTGCGTTTCTTCTTCTCCCTCGTTCGATCCTCTCTCTCTCTTTGTTCTTTATATTTTTCTTATTCAAACCCTCTTTCTTTTACCCTAATTAACATATAATTAAGTGTAAAAGATGACAATAATAACCCACTAATTAACTCAAGGTTACCTCTTTTATCCCCCAAGAAATTGAGTTATTAATACAAACCCACGAATTTTATAATTATAGCAGGAATAGTCCAAAACGCCCCTTTTAAACTTAACCAAAAATCCGACTCCGCCTGGGATTACGAAACCTGTGACGGCCCGTCGTGCCTGCGACGGTCTGTCATGCAGGTTCATCAGAGACTCAATTTCCTTGAAGAGTCTGTGACGGTCCGTCGTACCTACGACGGTCCGTCCTGCACTTCCGTCACGACGTTCAGAGAATTGTTCCCTGTACCAAATTCTCAAGAGTTGAAGTGTTTTGAAACGGGGGCTCACGATGGTTCGTCGTACCTGTGACGTTCTGTCCTGCAGGTCCGTCACAGAGTTCAGAGAGTCAATTTCAGCACTCAAATTTCAGAATTCTAAGTGTTTTGGAATGAGACACCCTTGACGGTCCGTCATGCCCATGACGGTCCGTCGTGGGTTCCGTCGACTCCGACAGTTTTTCCAGAAATAAAATCTGCTGCTCAAAACGACTAAACAGGTCGTTACAATAGATACCAATTTACCCATCGTTCGTCCTCGAACGATCAAAAGAAGAAAAACAAGGACTAGAAGAAGTACCTGAATCTGTAAACAGGTATGGGTATCTTTCTTGCATATCAGCCTCCTTCTCCCAAGTGGCCTCTTCAACTGGTCGATTCTTCCATTCAACTTTGATGGATGCAATCTCCCTCGACCTCAACTTGCGAACTTCTCTATCTAAATAGCAACAGGTTCCTCCTCATAAGATAAATTTTCGTCAAGCAGAACCGAATCCCAACGAATGATGTAATTTCCATCCCCATGGTATCTTTTCAACATAGACACGTGAAATACCGGATGCACTCCTGACAGCCCTGGAGGCAAGGCTAATTCATAAGCCACCTCCCCTACTCGCTTAAGTACTTCAAATGGTCCAATATACCTTGGACTTAGCTTACCCCTTTTTCCAAACCGCATCACCCCTTTCATGGGTGAAACCTTCAACAAGACTTGTTCACCTTCCATGAACTCCAAGTCTCTAACCTTTCGATCCGCATATTCCTTTTGCCTGCTTTGAGCCGCTAAAAGCTTTTCTTGAATAGCTTTCACCTTTTCCAACGAATCCCTCAAAAGATCAGTACCCCAAGGTCTAACCTCAAATGCATCAAACCAACCAATGGGAGACCTACATCTCCTCCCATACAGTGCTTCAAATGGAGCCATGTCAATACTGGAGTTATAGCTATTATTGTATGAAAACTCTGCCAAGGGTAAGAAGTCATCCCAATGGCCACCAAATTCTATCACACATGCACGAAGCATATCCTCCAACACTTGAATCGTTCTCTCAGACTGACCATCGGTCTGAGGATGAAATGCAGTACTAAGGTCCAATCTAGTACCTAATTCAGCATGCAATGTTCTCTAAAACATAGAAGTAAACTGCGTACCTCTATCTGATATGATGGAGAGTGGAACCCTATGTAATCGAACGATTTCTGAGATGTAGATTTTGGCTAACTTCTCTGCATTATAGGTCACCTTGACCGGAATGAAGTGAGCAGACTTAGTTAATCTGTCCACAATTACCCAAATAGAATCAAACTTCCCCAATGTCTTTGGAAGTCCAACCACGAAGTCCATTGCAATTCTCTCCCACTTCCATTCAGGAATGGGCATTCTTTGAAGTGTTCCTCCGGGCCTCTGGTGTTCATACTTTACTTGTTGACAATTTGGACATTTGGCAACAAACTCAATAATTGTCTCACTTAAAGACGTTTTTCAATGTTGAGTTTGATAAAATCTTACTTAAAACTAGTAACTGAAAAAATAATATTAAGTAGTAATAATTTTCATCTTAATAGTATAATTTTTTTTTAAATAAATATGTAAATGAAGTGTATTTACATTTCAGGCCGCGAATTAAAATTTCGCTTTAGGCCCCCAATTATGTTGAGTCGCCCCTGATAGAGTAGATCAAACTATTTTTTCACTTCAAATTAGATTTGAACCAATTGAAGCATATGTAATTTTTTTTTATTTCTTATTTAGTGGTAAAATATTGAGATCACTAGATGATGAGAATTAAAAAAATATTGTCTTAACCTTGAACTTTCTTTATCATGTAATAGTTATTCTGGTATTGATGGTTTATATTTATTTTTAAAATTAAAAGTGTTAAAATACTCACAAATAAAAAGACTTGATTCTTTTCCAAAAACATATATTACTTATAGAATAATGTTAACAGTTCATGTAACTGTTGCCTCATCCGAAAGAAGTTTTTTGCGAAATTAAAATTGATTAAATCTTCTTAGATCAAACAAAGTCTAAAGAGAGATTTAATAAATTAGATATATCATCATTTGAAAAGGAATTATAAAAACAAATTGATTATAATACAGTACCTAATGACTTCATATCTAAAATAGCTAAAAAATTAGATATTAAATAAAAGTATATATGATGAAAAAAATTAGGGCCCCATTCTTAGGTTTCGCGTTAGGCCCCCAATATTGTTGAGGGCCTGCTTTTGCCCACAAAAGAATAATGGAGTGTGGTTTCTTGACTATTCAAAAATAAAAGAGCTTAATATGAAATGCGGAATGACCTGAGAGACACATGTACTTAACTCCGTTTATCACCTAGAACCTTCAACTCACATCTTTGTCAACTAAATACTTAAAATATAATATTATCGCACTTTGCTTGATAAAATAAAAAGAAACATTTGTAAATATATTACAGAGATTGAGAATAGAAAGAGCAAACATTAGTAGTTCTCTTTTCATATTTATTTGGGAAAAATGCATAAGTACCTCCAATCTATGCCCAAAATTTCAGAGACATACTTATACTATACTAAGGTCCTATTACCCCGAACTTATGTTATAACTAATTTTCTATTCCTTTTTGGCATATGTGGCACTATATTCTGGGTAAACACGTGTTGATAATTTTTTCAAGCTATCTGGTTGATAGTGCCACGTAGGCAGAAAGGGTTAGAAATCGGGGGAGGAGGGTAATAGAACCTTAGTATGATGTAAGTGTGTATGTAGAATTTCGGTCATATGTTTGGGATACTAATGCATTTTCCCTATTCTTTTTCTCATAATTGAGACATTATTGTTACTAATTGCAAAATTAAAAACAATACCAGTAAGTCTTCTTCAAAACATTATCACCATGGGCTCAATTTAGGTCCCAATTGATGATTAATCAATTAAGTGAATGCATCCTTAAACGAACCTTTTGGGTTATGGTGTAGAATTAAATATTTAATGACTTCATCAATTGTCCTATAGGCTTACAGCAAGTTGGCTGACGTGTAATAATGATTATATATGTGTCTCATACAACTGATATTTATACTTCGTTTGGATAATTATTACGTTTTGTTTCACAATATATTGTGTTGTATTGTCGTATTTTATTATTTTAATGAATACAATGTTTGGATAGATTGTATGTCCTCTATCGTTACATAATGTCACACATCCATAATTATTTGGGTAATAAACTTACAAGAATTTTGACAAGATAAATTTTTCAATCTTCAAAAACTAACAACTTTACTTCATGATTGAGTAGAACATCTTTGATACTTGTAGTCTGTCCGTAATTTATCGAAAGTTTAAGTTCACAAAATTAAAACAAACACATATTTCTAATTTGAAATTATAAATTGTAAAAATCTCTTTTTATTTTTTAAAATTTATGCTCAAATAAGCTAGAACACTTATATTGAGCGAAGGTAGTATATCAATTTTGCAGTCATGCTCTCTCTCTCTCTCTCTATATATATATATATATATTTTAGGTTTCAACATATCAATATGTATTTAATATTGCACTATGTCATACTAAGTGAATGATCAATCTGTTTTCCTTCTTGCTTGTTGGGCATGTAGTGACAAACGTTATATTCTTAATTTGTTATTAGGCAACTTGTTAATAAGTAATTGTGCACAAATTAACAGTTTGTCCTCTTAGTTATGTCGAGTCATGAATTGTAAGTTACCTTATAATAATTGAAATTTAGTGTACCCTGTATTTGAATAACTTTATACATACAAAAGTAGTGTCTTATATGGTAATTGTCTGATGTTTTTCAGATCGTCTCCTCTTTCACCAAACCAAAGAATTCATCCAATATAATTTTCATTAGCTACATGTGTGGTGTATGATTTTTCCTGTTTGATTTCTTACAATTTTAATATTAATCAAATCTCACCTAATAATTTCTTGTAGATAGTAATTCTTGTGTATGAACCGGTGCATCAATCTGGTTGTTCACTAATGACATGCACTTTTTTTTGGCATATATATTCCTCTAGATAGTTCAACATGTAGTTTGTCATGCGAGAAAGCATGTAATGGTAGGTATACCCCTACATTTGGTATCGTTTGGCCTTTAACTTTATTTTCATCATACAAAAACATAGATGTATTGGAAATTGTTTCTGAATAAATTTGAAAGCTTATATTTCATTTTCGCGGGGGGAGGGGGGGGGGTGATATTTGTATTTTTAGAGTGAACATTAGGTTTGTGACAATATTTGTTTTTTTAAGCATGTATGACCTTCTCGTCAAAGCCTCTACAAATCAACCATGTAGCATTACATAAGCCATTTGAGGGGTCCAGTTTTCTCAGCTGCATGACGAGTGCATTTTCTTTCAAAACAAACCTAATGAATAAATTCAAAGAATTATCAATTGTTATGTACATGTAATCGTTTAATTATTTTCTTCTCCTTTGTGCTATGAAGTATCACAATAAGATAACTGTAAAAGTTAGGATGAATTAGTCATCGTACCTATGCGGCTGAGTTCATTTGGCGTTAAGGTGTTTAGGTATAAATACAAATCATATCTTTACTAAGATCGATTCTATGTAGTCTTGCACTCTGTAGTCTGGTAAATATTTAGCGGCTTCAAATAGTATAACTCGAGCACATTGTTCTCCACCACACACTTCAAGTCATAAGTAATATCTGTTTAAAAAGGAAAAGGGGTGGTTATAGTTGTATTCTTTGGAGTAAACATTTGGCTTTTAGCATATTTACATGTTATTTTTTCTGCATGTATGACATTCTCGTCAAAGCCTCTACAAATCAACTATGTCCCATTGCATAAGTCATTTGATGGGTCCAGTTTTCTCAGCAGCATGATGGGCACATTATCTTTCAAAACTAACTTAATGTGTATAACTAAAAGAATCATCAAAATGTTATGTATATATGTAATCATGTAATTCTTTTCTTCTCTTTAGTGCTATGAAGTATCACAATAAGATAACTGTAAAAGTTAGGATAGATTAGAAAACCTACCTATGTGACGGCGTTCATTAGGCGTTTAGGTGTGTAGGTATAAATAGAGTTCATATATTTATCATGGTTGATTATATGTAGTCTTGCACGTTGCAGTCTCATAATTATTTAGCCGCCTTAAATAGTATAACTCAGACATGTTGTTCTCCATCACACACTTCAACTCGTACGCAATATCTGTTTAAAAACGGGAGTCATTTAAAAGTTAAAGCTAATTTATTTTCTAATTAGTAAATGTAGAATCAAGTTTTACTGAGTCTAACCTCATTTCATATTCTACATTCTCATTGTTGCAATTATTACAAGATACAATATGTTCTATAACTTTCACTTTTTTTGCTACACTTTTTGCAAGACGATGACCATGACTCATCTTTATCCAGTATATTTGAACTTTTACTAACAATCAAGCAAAACGCCAATAAACCATATTTATGATTATGTAAATAATAAAAATTAAACTAATACAAACTTCAAGTAGCGCTATTACAAGTCATATGAACTTTTCTTTGCCTAAAATACTGAAATTTTAGGAAATCGTAAATAAGTAAAACAAAAGAGCAATGTTTGTATAGTATTAACTATTTTGAAGCAAGCTTCCTGATAGCCTAAATCACATAATTAGTATTGGTAATAAAATCATTATTTTATCTTGAGCGTAAAAACATATTGTCACAATCCTCTAAATTTTGGAAATAATTATTCAGAAGAGTATATCTACAACACAAGAGAAATTGTTAACAAAATCAAATGAATTTAGACTAAATCATTTTAACTTCATAAATTGAAACATTACATACTAATATATATATTAAGTAAAAAAAATAATTATTATATCGTAAAAATTATATTTATTTTGTCATTGTACTCGATGTTATGAAATAAACCCTATTAGGATAGAATGACTTACTTCATCAAAATGGTAACTCATATTCTGCTAAACTTTGAACTCACTCAACGATAATAAATCACCATAAGAAATTTTAAATGCAAGAAGAAGAAGAAGAAGAAGAAGAAGAAGAAGAAGAAGAAGAAGAAGAAGAAGAAGAAGAAGAAGACTAGAAGATCAGAAAAAATGTGGTTGAGAAATGAAAGGAAATCCCTCTATTTATAGTCAAAAAAGGGTAGTATGAACAAATATTTTGTGTCTTATCTGAAAAATCATGACCTTTTCGAGAAGTCACAACACTCCGGAAAAGTTACAACTTTTTGAAAAAGTCACAACTCTTTGCAAAAGTCACAACTTATTGAAAAATCACAACTCATTACAATAGTCACATCTTAATGATAAAGTCACAACTCTTTTAAAAAGTCACAACTCTTTAGAAAAGTCACTACTAATAGAAAAATCACAACTATTTGAAGAAGTCACAACTTATCAAAAAAGTCACAATTCATAAAAAAAATCATATACACATGTAACGCACGGACGTGAAACTATTATATATGTGCACACTATTTGATTGGTGACCGAGACAACACAAGTTGTGCCAAAAGTAATTGGTAAAATTTAATGGTCACCAAATCAAATTACCTACCCCTCTTAATTCCACATCAGAACCTAACAGAAATTAAGCTGAGATTATTTTTTTTAAAAAAGAAAAATTTAAAGCAATTTTTCTTGGATGTGATGTATTTTTTTTGTACCAGAAAAAAATTATTGGGGCATATATACTAAATTTTACAAGAAATAAGTTTGATCATCAAAATAATAAATCCAAATTAGTCGTTGAATCAAAGAAACAAAAAAAAACATGTGAGAAGGATCAAATATATCCCTACACAAATGGTTTTTTCAAAAATAATTTTTTAAAATTATTATTCTTTTAATTTCTTTAGAGGAAAATGATGATTTAAGTCATTTATGTAACAATAGAAGTATATATAAGCCACTCTTTTAAGGAGAGTTATATCAGCTTTAAATCACAAAGTTAAGAAGTATATCAGACTCTTTTTTCTAGAAAAAAAAGGCATAACATATAAATTTGTCATTTAAATTTACCTCATTTTATATCTATGCCCTTCAACTTTGGTTCAGTACAAGTAGACACTCAAACTTGTATAAAATTGAATAAGTAGACACATGAATCCTACAAGCATATTTATGTATTATGCCAAAAAATAATACATGTGCTAGTTGTATTGTATAGTTTATTTAATATTATTTTTATATATAATAAACCATTGTGTTAATTATATGGAACATCTCAAAGCACAAGAGATAAATGCATTTCGAAAACTGAGTTTTTAAGTAAGTTAAAAATGAGTTTTTGGTCAGCTTCAAACACCAGAACTCCTAGCGCATGATGAGTTAAGTGTAGTTCCAGATATGGGTGGAGAGCTCTTGGAATGATATTTTCAATGCCACCAGGTTTATGCAATTTTCAGTACGTATGAATGAGTTATGTATTTTGGAAGTTGGGCGATTGGATTAAGAAAAGTCTAATTCGAATTTGGGAAGGGAAAATTGGACTTTTCCTTAACTAAGTATATTAATTCATTTTTAGGAATTAATTGGGGTAACAAGACTTTGTTCAGTTTAGAAAAATTAGAATTCACGCTAGGGCTTGGAGAAGAGAAAAAAAAAGAGAAAAGAGGAAAGAAATCAAGAATCACCAAGAACATTCGAGCTTTGTCTATGGATTTCATCGGGGATGACCCCTACAAAATATGTGAGATCACATAGCTCTGGGTTAGTTCACCCACGCGCCAACCATGTTTCAATTCAAAGAATTTAAGTTTTTGAATGTTTAAGAAAGAGAGTTCTTGAGGAACAACGTTGAAAGTTTCGTTTAGTTCTTGATAGTTGTGTTGTTGAAGTTTCTTGATGATTTGATTCATGTTTCTGAGTGAATTTCATTAATCTATGGTATGTTGAGGGTACTAATGATTCTAAGTGTTTGGGGGAAAGAACATGGAAGATTAGAGGGTTTAGAGATTAAAAATGAAGGAGAAAAGTGGGGAGTTTTCTGGGAAAGACATGGGGTGCTGCGCTGACCAAAAGTGCCACAAAAGTTCCGCTGAACTTTGGCTCTGGTGCGTCACGCCAGCCAGAGTTCCCCAACTTGCTCTATGAAGTTTGAGGGTTGGCGCCCCGCGTCTCTTCGAGCGCAAGGGACACCAGTTCTCCCCATTCTTCCCCTATCTTTTCGTACTAGTTCCTTAGTGAATGTACCTATGTTTTCTAGTTGATTCTAATACTCTAAGGTACATCTAAAAATCATGAAATAATGAGCCTTGAATCCGATCCAATTCAAGGAAAGTTAAGATCAAAGTCAAAGAAGTTAAGAGTCAAGTCTAGAAGTTAAGAAGCAAGTCAAGTAAAAGCAAAGTTCTTAAAAGTTTCAAGAGTCTTTAGCAATGTTTTAACTTTGTCTTTAAGATTCAAGCTTCAAATTAAGTTAAGAGTAAAGAGTTGAGTTCATTTCTCAAAAAGTTATAAGGGAACTAAGTATTCCCTAAGAGTTCATAAATGTTTTCACATTTGAGCAAGAAAGGGAACATCGATTCCCAGAGAGCATTTGTGCTAAGATTTGAGTAATTATCTCAAAACAAAGAAAGAAGTTGTTTTAAAAACACATGAGCTAAATATATTTTGGGAGTAGTATTTAGCACCGATATGGTGATACAAGTTCATATTAACCCAAGTTTCCATGAACCGTGTAGCCATCATGGGTATTAAAGGATCATACTTTTTAGACGATCACTTAAGTTAAGCTAGTGGATCCACTAAGTTGAGTAGTTCTATGCGCCGGAAAAGCATAGGACAATTCTGGCAGCGTGGGCAAGACGATGTATCACCACTTAAGCTCATAGTGGTGATTGTCGGTTAGAGAATCTCCCACAAAAACTATGTTATTTCATTATATAAGTAAAGTTGAGTTTGTTATTGCATTTTCTTTAATGAATTAAGTTGTTTTCCACTGTTTTACAAGCTTTATTTATATTGCATGTGTATTGTTGCTTCATATTGAGTTAAGTTATTCATTGAGTTGAGAACAACCAAGGTAAGTGTTCCCTTAGATTAAGTTGTGTTTAGCATTCTAACTCGCATAATCGTACATTCAATGTACTGATGGTAGTTGGTCTGCATCGTCTTATGATGCAGACACTGGTAACTAGGATCGGCATCCGGCGCGCCCTTGATCCAATGAGCAACTCAGAGTCAGTTGGTGAACATCCTTACATTTCGGAGGATATCTTTTATCTCTTGCTTTCTAGTTTTCAGTTGTTAGGATGTTTAGGGGCCATGTACCAACATCCCTCTTTGTTTTAGAGGCTTCATAGACATGCAATATTAGTTCTTTAGTCTTATTCATTTCAGTTGTAAACGTTTAAGACATGAGTTGCCACTTTGGCTAAGTAATTACTTTTAAGTTATTTTCATGAGTTATCTCTTGTGTTTAAGTCTTCTGCTGACTAAATAAGTCAGGCCAAGGGTCCGCTCGAGGCCAACAATGGTATTTGAGTGTCAACCACGTCCAGGGTGTAGGCTCGGGGCGTGTCATCATACATGGTTAAAATAATTTTTTATGTATATATAGTAGATGTCAAATCCCCTGCTACTACTTCGTGTGTCTATTCTACAAATTTAAACTCCTTTATTAAAAATCCTTGCTCCGCCACTACCACTAGAGATCAACTTTCATTTTTTGTTCTTTTCAAATGTAAGACTTTTCAAACGATTACAAGAAGACACTGATTAAAAAATTGAAGCAAATTCATTACATTCTCAACTCAATAATTGAAGCAAGAGGGAAGGTTAATTTATTGGGATGTAGAAAGGGAAAAAAAGGTTGGAGACTCAAAAATAAATAGCTTAAAATGATAGATTTCTACCGAACATACTATACTGTTAAAAGGGACCTACAATATTAAAAATATGTTTACTTTACATTCTTGAAAAGTTCTTTCTTTTATTTTTTTTTTACATCTCTATTCATATTAATAAAAATGCAAAATCAAAGGTATTACATAAATAACTAGATACATATATTATAATTTACGAGATACATGTATTACAAAATTTTAATAGACTTCTTAAAAAATTAAGAGACAATATTGAAAAAATAAACATGAAGGTGTAAATGCATTAATTCCAACACTCCCCTTAATACATTTACTTGACAACTCCAATGTCTTCTCCAAGATAAGATAGGAATATAGTGGTGTTATCGGAATTGAAGGCGTGAATATAGAAACGGGTTCCAGGGAATTTTGGACCCGCCAGTTACTATGTTTCGCGGACTGATGACTGATGAGAGTCCCAATGAAGTAAATCTATTTTGTCATCTAATGCAAACTATCACAACAAAATAAACATCTTGGTAACTAAAACATGAGTGAAAATCATTATTTTGTTATCTAATTCTTGAAGTCATCCAAAGAATATATGAATTGCTATTGTGATGAATCTCCAAAGGCAATAAGCATCCAACTGATATAAATCAAGCAATCAACTTTTTTCAGAAAATTATCTCAAATTCCTAAGTGTACTAGATTTCTTTTACAATGTTTGAATGCAAATATAAAGAGAAGAAACCAAAAAGATTTAACAAAGCAAAATTAAGAATTAAGAAACAAGCTAAGAGAAATAAACAAAAATCAAAATTTACTAAGGAAATAGAATAACTTACATCTATCTATTGAAGAACCACTTGTTTTGGTCAGTAGCTATGGTTTGAGCAATAGATTCCGCACAAGCTTAAAATGAAGCGACCTTAGACCCAAGTGACACGTTTTGAAGTCGTGCGAACATAGGACATGAAAATTCAACAATACAACTATACAAGCTACTACAGCTTACATCCATAGTCTTGATATTCAATCTAACATTATAATAAATACCTCTTAAAAAATTCAACAACTTTCCCTTCTCAACTTGAGCAAAGAGAACTTACAAAAAAAGTTCACTTCCCAAATCAGTATTGATCCTTGCTAATGTTTCAAGAAATATCTATAACTTTCAGCCTTTTCTTCTGGGTACTCACTAGCATATTTCTTACCGCGTTGCCACCTCTATCCCTTCTTGTAATCACACAAATATTATGCCCGGGAACACCAAGTCAACGAGGAATCACACTATGCGTTGTTAAATTTGACAAGATTCAAAAATGGATTAATGAGAAGATATGGTAGTTAGGAGGATAATTCTTCATTGGTATAAAAGTCAAGATTGCAACTTTTGTAGGTGAAATTTAGGTGAATCATAAATTGATTTCACAAGGTAAATGTTGACATTTTGACATATTGTGATGTCATGGATGACATCAATAGGAAGAATTCACTCCTATAAATAGGTAGCTCCTAATTCATTTGTAACACACCTCTAACTTGCCTTAACATATCTTAAGGCATTTGTTCTCCTTTCTCTCTTGTAGTATTTCACTTGTACTCTTTTGGAGTGAAATAAATATTGATTGGTTGTGTCCGAGGAGTAGGCAAAAGAAAACAAAAGTGTGCCGAACCTCGTTAATTCCTGGTGTTCTTTTTGTTGTTGTCACATTTACTATTTATTAGAAACATTTAGATATAGCAGTTGTGATTCCATCACTCTCTATATATTCATCTTCCACAACAGTCGGTATCAGAGCCAAGGTATTATCTGAGTATGCTCTGTGGTTGTAGCATAGTCTGAACTTCCACATCAGAAAGAGATTTACTTTGGTCTTTGCATTGTTAGCTAGTAAATAGTACTTGTAGTAAAATGGGAGACAAGAAAAATGATGAGTCCACATCAAATGTCAATAATACGTCATCATTGGCATCTTCGCTTATGACAAGAATTGTGTCAAATGCAAAATTTGCAGTTGAAATTTTTGACGGGTCAGGACATTTCGGAATGTGGCAAGGCGAGGTCCTTGATACTCTTTTTCAACAAGGGCTAGATATTGCCATTGAAGAAAAGTAACCAGACGGTGTAGGAGAAGAAGATTGGAAGATTATCAACCGTGTTGCTTGCGGTACCATTCGGTCTTACCTTGCAAGACAACAAAAGTATCCATACACGAAGGAAACATCTGCAAATAAATTATGAAATTCATTGGAGGAGAAATTCTTGAAGAATAACAGTCAAAATAAACTTTACATGAAAAGAAGACTGTTACGCTTCACTTATGTACCCGGTAGCGCAATGAATGATCATATCACCAGCTTTAATAAGTTGGCGATAGATTTGCGAAATATGGACGTGACTTTTACGAATGGAGATATGACCTTAATGCTGTTAAGTTCACTTCCCGATGAGTTTGAGCATCTTGAAACGACTCTACTGCATGGGAATGATGAAGTATCTCTCAAAGAAGTTTGTTCTGCCTTATACAGTTATGAACAAAGAAAGAGAGAAAAACAAAAAGGCGGAGAAGCAGAAGCACTAGTTGCGAGAGGTCGTTCTCAAAATAATATGAGAACGAAGAAAGGGAGATCCAAGTCAATATCAAGACTCAACAAAGATGAATGTGCCTTTTGTCGAGAAAAAGGGCATTGGAAGAAAGATTGCCCAAAGTTGAATAGCAAAGTCAAACCAAATAATGGGAAGGCTGTCATGGATTCAAATGTGGCTGATTGTGATGATTCCGATTACTCACTAGTTACAATAGATCCATACAAATCATCTGATGTATGGTTGATGGATTCAACTTGTAGTTATCATATGTGTCCCAATCGGGACTGGTTTATTGATTTACAAGAAGGAGAATGTGGAGTTATTCACACTGCAAACAATAATCCTCTTACCGCATATGGTGTTGGTTCAATCCGATTAAGGAAACATGATGGATTAAGTAGAACATTAATAGATGTTCGATATGTACCAGATTTGAAGAAAAATCTCATTTCTGTAGGAGCCCTAGAATCAAAGGGGTTCAAAGTCATTGCAGATAATGGCGTGATGAGAATATGTTCTGGTGCACTGGTGGTAATGAAGGCAATTCAAAGAAATAATAACATGTACCACTATCAAGGTAGTACAGTTATTGGGACAGCGACAACAATATCCAATGACGAGAAGGAGGCAGAAATGACCAAGTTGTGGCATATACGCTTGGGGCATGCTGGAGGTAAATCCTTGAAAACTTTATCAGATCAGGGATTGCTAAAAGGAATAAAACTAAAGGATTGCTAAAAGGGTAAATCCTTGGAGTTTTGTGAACATTGTATCTAGGGAAAGCAAACAAGGGTTAAATTTGGAACACCTATCCATAATACTAAAGGTATTTTGGATTATGTTCATTCAGATGTTTGGGGTGCTTCCAAAACACTTTCATTAGGTGGGAAACACTATTTTGTAATCTTTGTTGATGACTTTTCTCGAAGATTGTAGGTGTATACGATGAAAACAAAAGATGAAGTTTGGGAATTTTTCTCAAATAGAAGGCGATGATAGAAACTCAAAGTGGCAGAAAGATCAAATGTCTTCATACAGACAATGGTGGCGAATACAAAAATGATCTTTTTCAGAAATTTTGTGAGGAAAATGGCATCGTTAGACATTTCACCGTAAAAAATACACCACAACAGAATGGAGTGGCAGAACGCATGAACCGAACCTTTTTGGAGAAAGTTCGATGTATGTTGTCCAATGCTGGCTTGGGCAAAGAATTTTGGGCTGAGGCAATAACATATGCGTACCACCTCATTAATCGTCTACCATCTGCTGCTATTAGTGGGAAGACACAATTTAAAAAATGGTATGGAAAACCTGCTGAATATTATGGTTCTTTATATGTATTTGGCTCAATTGTCAAAATTGGACCCAAGAGAAAAGAAAGCTTTATTTATGGGAATTACTTATGGAGTCAAAGGATACCGTTTATGGTGTCCAGAGACAAGAAAAGTTATTTTCAGCAGGGATGTTACCTTTAATGAATCTGCCTTGACAAATAAGGTATCACTTAAAGAAGCCAAACAAATTGATGGTACTTCAAAGCAGGTGGAGTTTGAGGGAAAGATAAATTTCCCAACACAGGGATCAAACGAGGAAATAACAGAAAATTTTCCTCTTGAAGGAGATCTATTCGTAGAGGAGGTTCCATCTCGGGAACCTCAACCACAACTTGAATCAATAGCAACCGGCAAGCCAAAAAGGACATTAAGAAAACCTGCTCGACTCATAGATATGGTGGCTTGTGCGGACTTAATTGCAGCTGATGACATTCCTACCACTTATAAAGACGCAGTCCAAAGTTCATAAGAAGATAAGTAGAGGATTGACATGGATGAAGAAATGCAGTCCCTTCATCAGAATCATATATGGAGATTGGCCGATCTCCCAGAGGGCAAGAAAGCAATTGGGTACAAATGGGTATTTGCAAAGAAAGAAGGATTTCCTAACCAAGAAGATGTTCGCTACAAAGCAAGATTGGTGGACAAAGGATATACTCAAAAGGAGGGAATTGATTATAATGAAGTGTTTTCTCCAGTTGTGAAACACTCCTCCATTAGAGTTTTGTTGGCTTTGGTAGCACAGTTAAATTTGGAACTAGTTCAGTTGGATGTAAAAACTGCATTTTTACATGGAGACTTAAAAGAGGAAATCTACATGACTCAGCCAAAAGGATTAAAAGTTGATGGAAAAGAAAATATGGTGTGCAAACTTAAAAAATCATTGTACGGATTGAAACAATCTTCTAGACAATGGTACAAACAATTTGACAAGTTTATGTTGCAGCAAAGGTACATAAGAAGCAAATACGATCATTGTGTGTATTTGCGCAAGCTTGAAGATAATTCCTTTATATACCTTCTCCTATATGTTGATGATATGTTGATAGCATCTAAGAGTCAAGAGGAAATTGAGACGCTAAAGAATCAACTAAGAAAGGAGTTTGAGATGAAGGATTTGGGTGAGGCAAAGAAGATTCTTGGCACGGAGATAAAAAGAGATAGACATTCAAAGAAACTCTATTTATCTCAAAAGGAATATTTGAAGAGAGTACTAAAGCAATTCGGTATGAATAAAAAAACGAAGTCGGTTAGCACTCCGCTTGCTCCTCATTTTAAGCTTAGTGATGCTATGTTACCTAATAATGAAGCTGAACGAGAATATATGTCAAGAGTACCATACGCTAATGCTATTAGTAGCTTGATGTATGCAATGGTTTGCACAAGGCCAGATATTTCACACGCTGTTGAAGTTGTAAGCAGGTACATGCACAATCCTGGAAAGGATCATTGGCAGGCTGTAAAATGGATTCTACGGTATATTCATAATACTGTAGATGTTGGTTTGGTTTTTGAACAGAAAGATAGTCAATATCTTGTTGGATATTGTGACTCAGATTATGCAGGTGATTTGGACAAACGAAGATCAACTACTGGTTATGTTTTCTTTATTGCAAATGCACCAATTAGTTGGAAGTCTACTTTGCAGTCAACAGTTGCTTTGTCTACCACTGAGGCAGAGTACATGGCAATTACAGAGGCTGTGAAGGAAGCAATTTGGCTTCAAGGATTGCTTAGAGATCTTGGTATTTGACAAGAAGAAATCATAATATTTTGTGATAGTCAGAGTGCTATTCAATTAGCAAAGAACCAAGTTTATCATGCATGGCAAAGCACATTGACGTCCGATATCATTTCATACGAGAAATCATAGAAGTTGGTGGAGTCATAATGAAGAAAATTCATAATACAGATAATCCTACCGATATGTTGACAAAAGTGGTGACTGCATTCAAGTTTCAACATTGTTTGAACTTGATCAACATTGTTGAACATTGAAGATAAGGGTTGAAGACACAATCAAAATTGTTGTTGAGAGAAAATTGAAAATGGAGAATCTTGCCAAGGTGGAGATTTGTTAAATTTGACAAGATCCAAAAATGGATTAATGAGAAGATATGGTAGTTAGGAGGATAATTCTTCATTAGTATAAAAGTCAAGATAGCAACTTTTGTAGGTGAAATTTAGGTGAACCATAAATTGATTTTACAAGGTAAATGTTGACATTTTGACATATTGTGATGTCATGGATGACATCAATAGGAAGAATTCACTCCTATAAATAGGTAGCTCCTAATTCATTTGTAACACACCTCTAACTTCCTTAACATATCCTAAGAAATTTGTTCTCCTTTCTCTCTTGTAGTATTTCACTTGTACTCTTTTGGAGTGAAATAAATATTGATTTGTTGTGTCCGAGGAGTAGGCAAAAGAAAACAAAAGTTTACCGAACCTCGTTAAATCCTGGTGTTCTTTTTGTTGTTGTCTCATTTACTATTTATTAGAAACATTTATATATAGCAGTTGTGATTCCATCACTCTCTATATATTCGTCTTCCGCAACATGCGTATACTAGGGAAACTGAGTTGAAGTGTAAACAACTATGGTCTTGTCCTCATCCGGCCTTTGTGTATATTAGAGCTGGATGTTCCATTTGCAGCCAGTCATGCTTCATCTCAAGGAAGCCAACAATAGTCAGATGTACGACATGGAAGCCACAACCTCCTTACTAAAAGCAATTAAAACAAAATTTTAGAACTCTAGGCCAATCCACATATTACAATTATAGAGGTAGTTGTACATGAATGATTCCATGTACAACTAATGAAATATTATGGTTTTATTTGACTACAGAAAGTGATTATTGTGAAGATGTAGTCCAAATTAAAAATACCTGCATCTTTCAGCTTTTTCTTGAAGATTGATATTTTCTTCCTTCATTGGATGTCAAATTGAATTCAATAGAGGACATGTGCATAATTGTAAAATCACTGTAAAGGGAAAGAACAAGTGTACATGAATTGCTATAGAGATGAAGATTGATTACATATATGTTCGTGGTAAATAGATAATAGTTGAAAAACTTACATTTGTTTTAATCGTTAAAGGCATTCCTCATCGATCTCTATGGTGGAGATATGCGCAATTTCTGGCCAGTATTCACCCTCGTCAAATTTTAGGAGTGGTTTGAGGAATGGGCAATTGGAAATAGATAATTTAGAGATGGGAGAAGGCATCCCTTCTACTGATTTGAGATTAGGGCAATCATCGATGATCAGCTGAGAGATGGAGGAGGGTAGGGAAAGAGACTGGAGTTGATGGCAGGAGGAGATGACTAGACTTTGAAGTGAAGTGAGGTACCAAAAAACTTCTGTCGGTAGTGAATGGAGTTGATGTTGGTCATTTCAATGAAGCTGAGAAAGAGATGAGGGAAGCCCTTCTTCCAACATTGAGTGAATTCGAGGTATATCAGCAATGCATAGATATTCAAGAGATGAGAGTGTTAGGTTGTGGAGCCTGATTAATATTTGATGTACTTTCATGTTTTAATGTTCAACTAATTAATTAAAGGAAAAGATTCTGATGTACCCCTCAACTTTGTCATTTAGAACTAATATACCTCTCGTTATTGAAGTGACTCATGTGTAGCAAGTTGTTATACAAATGACTTATGTATACTCTTGTTAGCAATGTTTCAAAAGGTGGGGGCGTGAGATGAGGCGTGACGTTTTATACAGTACATGGCAAGGTGTAAGCCCCGAGACACGAGACGTAAGTCCTATGGATCTACGAGCCGTAATCTCATGCATATTCAATTTTATGGTTTTATTACTAATACAATAAGAAAAAGTAAACCTTTCAATTATTTGTGATTTTTATTTGAGATAAGTATTAATGATCAATAATGAAGAAAAAAAGTATTATAATTACTATTTGAGAAATATCATTACACCAATAATAAAAATATGATTTAAAGGAAAAATTTTTTTTTTTTAAATAAAAACTTCCGGGCGTACGTTTTTACGCCCTGGACTTGTGTATCTATGTTTGGGGTTTACGCCTCAAATGTTAGGACTTACGTCTTATGGATCTACGTCTTTAATTTACACCCCAAAGTGTTTTTGGTACGCCCCGCGCCGAACTTGCCCCAATAATGTTTTTTGAAAACACTTCTTGTTGGTATAATTCATATCACCTTGGAATTATACACGCATGAATTCAATTGATGCATGAATAATCAAATGGAAGATCCACTATTCATTGGATTTATAACACTCTTTCTTGGATGTCTATAGATAACGTGTATCGATAAAACCTAACTAGGAAAAAACTTAGTCAAGGAAAATAGATACTCTAGACTAGGAGTGTCAATTGGGCGGATTGATTTGAAATTAAATATATTGAAAGTTAATAAAAGCAGAAAAGTTACACTATAAGGTCCTGAAATGCACATGAAAATTAGGAGTGCAAAAATATATGAAGATAGACTTGTTAATACCTTAACCTCTAGCATAGTCTTAATACATCATGATACATCTATTCATTTTACTATCTTTAAATTCATCTTTGTTTCTATCCATTCATGATTTTAGTTGACTGAAGTTTAAGAAAAACAAAGACAAGATCGAACAACAACAGATCAACAATCTAATTAAGCTAATAGACAAGCAAAGAAAAAAATTCTTGCTGATAATTGCTTGTTTAACTTCTGCAAGATTTTGATTCTTACCTTCCACCTTAATCCTTAAAGCTTCATAATTGACTTGTTCCATCAAGTTTTCAGCGCCTTCCACAGCATCTTGAAGCTCATCAGGCCACTGACTCACCGATTGATTTGATGCCTGCTTATTCTTACACTTTTGAAACATCTTGAACAGCTCACCCTAATGTCTTTCGCAATTGAGATGTGAAATTAAAATGTGGTAAGTGCATAGACCAATAAGCAATGAGAAACTTATCCAATACCTCCCATCCAAGATCTAGTTGTTATATAACACACAACAATTAGCTGCAAGACTATGACTTCTAATTCTGACAATAACAGTTTTCATCTCGAAGTGAAGATAATTTCTTGGCTTCAATGTGGCAATAGACACTCCATGTTGCTGAACAAGATTTTTAAAAAGTGAAAGCAAAGGGAAGTAAAAAAAAAAGAAAGCTTATGAGGAAAAAGAAGAACCTACATTTCTTTTAATTGTTAAAGGGATTGCCAATCGATCTCTATTTCAACCTTATCAAATTTTAGTATTGGTTTGAGCAATCGGCAGCCGGAAACATATATTCAGAGAGGGAAGAGAGCATCCCTTTTACTGGAAGGGATTGGAAATTTGGAAATCGTCAATGATCAGCTCTGCGAGAGAGGAGGACACTGCTGATTCAGGAACTGGTCGGAGCTCATGATGGAGAGATAAATGTAGATCATAAAGAGATGAGGGTAGCCTCCCTTGTTCCAGCATTGACTGAATTCGATTTAAATCAGCTATATATAGATATTCAAGAGAGGTGAGGCTTTTGAGAGCTTGGCTACTTAATGTTTTCAGATTGCGTACGGTAAGTCTCTGAATAGATCAAGGCAACTCCCAATGTTCTATCTCTTCATCACTACCATCATGTGCGATCACTAACTCTCAGAGACAGGGTAAACACCACACCTTTCGACCGTTCACCAATTTCACTGGCTATATCTGGTGATTTTGACTTCTTTTATGTTTGTATTTGGTTGTAGCTCATCGATTATGTCTCTTTCAATTTGTGAATTTTTGGCATGACTACGTTCACTCCACCCTAAAGATAAATTATCAATATGTTCCTTTACCGTCATTTTTTTCTTCTGAGCTTCCCTCCTATCAACCATATTTTGCAACTCTAGAATTGGTAGAGATCCATATAAGCTATGTACTTCACCAAAATCTTCCATTCTAGAACCACCACTACCACATTTGCAACTCTAGAATTAATAGAGATCAATACATGTCAGAAGCAATGTTCTAAGCTGCTCCAATTTGTAGAGTGGTGTCAATTTCTCAAAGTCACCATATCTCATTGAAAATGCCCAAGAACCTTCATAAGGTATGACCAAAATCTCAGAGACACACCTTAACTAAACGAAGATCCTTTAACCCCTGAATTTATTTCTTTTGTAATTTTATACACCTTTTGTCTTACATGACACACACCCTGACTACACGAAATTGGGTGCGTGAGAGATATTTTGATACCACGTAAGCCCATAAGGTGCACTAAATTAAAATAGGACCTTAAAATAGTTAAGGTGTGTCTCTCGGATTTCGGTCATAGCCTAGGGGGTACTTGTGCATTTTCCCCATTAAATATGATATGTGCTGACTTTGCTCCAACATATGAGATCCTTTGTTCTCTTCCAACCTAATACAAAGTTTTGAAGATGTAATTTGGGCCAAAACATTGAATGTTCCCTTAAGAAGGATTTGGGACCTTTTAAATAATGATCTTGGTCTTAACTCAGAAAATATTGGTTGCCTGAATCTTGAATGGATTTGGCAATCCACAGATTCATTTTCCCTTATAGAACCTTAGTATAGAGTATATAAGTGTGTCTCTGGGATTTCGGACATAGTTGGGGGTGCTATTGCATTTTTCTTATTTTTTTTCTGAATAATTGAGACATTATTGTTACTAATTGCAAAATAAAGATAATACTAGTAAGTCTTCTCCAAAACGTTATCATCATGGTCACAATTTAGGTCCCAATTGATGGGATTTGATCAAACTATCATTATTTAAATTAGTTCGCTGAAATAATACGTTTTAATTTTTTTTTTTTTTACAAAATTATTATAAACGTATTTTTTAGTAACGTTTTAGAGTATTTTTATTTAAAAATTCGACGGACAAAACTGATAGGGATGACGACATTAAATGAAGAAACGTACTCATGAGTAACGTTTTACAACACTCATTTTTATTAAGAGTATCGTGTTACTCCAAAAACGTACTCCTGAGTAACGTTTTAGGTGTAAAACATTACTCAGGAGTACGTTTATTCATTTAACGTCGTCAGCTCCATCGATATTTGTCAGTTGAATTTTTAAAATAAAAATACCCTAAAACGTTACTCAGAATATGTTTATACTAGTTTTGTAAAAAAACATATTACTTTGGTGAGTTAGTTTAAATAATGGCTTAGTTTGGTCAAAAATTCCAATTGATGATTAACTTTAAGTAAGTGAATGCATCCTTAAGGGAACCTTGAGGGTTATGGTGTAGAATTAAATATTAAATGACGTCATCATTTGTCCTATATGCTTACTGTTGACACCCAATTTTTGACCCGCGTCGGTATAAATTAATTATCGAGCTTCGTGAGTTTTCCAAATTATTTAAGTTAATTAGTTTTATAAATCTTGCGAAAATAAAAAAAATAATATATATATATATATATATATATATATATATATATATATATATATATATATATATATATATATATATATATATATATATATATATATATATATAATACATGGATTTTATGCTACATAACATAACTTTAGATAATATATATGTATTACATAATTATGTATATAGTTTGTTTATTTTATGATTATTCAAGAACCCTCTAAGAAATACACCTAAGTATTTTATTAAACTAGTTCAACCTAAATTATAATTATACTTTAATCACTTTTTACGATTTTAATAATTATTTTACTAAAAAGGGGAGATCGTTGATTAATTGATACAAGGTCCATTTTTTTTTTTAATTTTATTTAAGGATTAGCCTTTTTTTTTTTTTTAATTTTGTTTGTTTAAATAGAATTGGCCCAACCTTCTTTCAAATTCAAGCCCAAACTCATAGGCCCACGCCCGTCCAATTCTCCCTTAACCATTCCCGCTTGACCCGTCCAGCCCCAATTCCCTCCTCTTCCCTTCCCCCGGCCCAACGCATTTAGAATACCCCAGCCCAAACAATTGCTTCCCGCAGCCCACACCTTATTAACTCAACATTCAACCCCCATTTTATTTTTTCATTCCCAGACAGCCCACATCAAATTATTTCCAAGCCCATTTATCCCTTTTTAATTTTCAACCCAGCCCACTAACTTAATTCTCCCTTACCCATTCCCTTTGACCCGTTGACCCGGCCCCATTCATTTTCACTTCCCCTCTCTCCCCCTTTCCACGATTCCCAGTAGCCCCATGCTCCCCTCCCCTTCCTCTTCCCCTGCTCCTCACGCCCTTTCCCAGAAACGGAAGACGCCAAAACTCCCCCCAAAACGCGACAAAACCCATGGAAATAGAAACGCTGCAAAACCCAAGAAACGTCTCATCCCCCGCGTCTCCGTCACGCACAACGCCCATCTCTTTCTCCTCCTCCGTGTCTCCCTCACGCGTACACTCCTCTCTCCCTTGCCAGTACGCATCGCAGCTGGCAGTTTGGATCGTTCAGCTTTTCCAGACGCGGTTCCGTCCTTGCCATAGCGAGATAACTCCACGTATTGGTGCAAGGACACGCGATTGATCCGAGCCGTCAATGTGTGCTCCTTTTCCGTTGGAATGCAGCAGATGGAAGCATAAAAAAGGGGCATATTCCCTTAGATTCGGGGAGAATTTCAAAATTCGAATTTGTGCGGAAAAAGGCCATCTTTCAGCGATCCCCTTCCGAAAATCCTAAAAAATTTTCTATATAACCCCCCACCTACTTCAGGGTAGGGGGTTAGCGATTTTTAGTGGGATTTTCAGAAACAAAATTTGAACACAAAAAAAAAAAAGTTAGCGAGCTTTGGTTGGAAATTTTGTTTGAAAATATTCTGCTTCCTATTCTGTCTGTGGGGGACGGTTTTTTGGTTAAAACTTTGAGTGTTGGAATTTTTCGGAGTTGAACATCTTGGAGAAAGTCTGGTTAAGGATACAGAAGTTTAAAATTTTTTTGAAAAAAGCTTTTGCGTTTGTTCTGCTTGGTTCTTCCTCCGTCCGCTGTAGAAGAACTGATCGATTCATTGGCTTCCGACGTCATTCGGGTGTTCGTGTTTCTGTTTACGGTCGTAGTCGTCGCTCATCGTTGCTCGTTCTCGTCTCAGTCGCTGCCCTGAAGAAGGTATATTTTTCATCATAATCATTTTTTATGGATTTAAACTGTTGCTTGTTGTCGTTATAAGAAATGAGATGTTACACCTTGTTATTTGTTTGAATTTGGTTATTTGCTTGAATTTGGAATGTGTCCTGCATTATGGTTTCGTTGCTGCGATTGTTGGTTTGTTCTGGTTCGTTTTTTGTGTTCCGTGGCTGTTGAAGAAGTTTATGCCATTTTCGGAACTTGCTGATTCCTCTTACATGGGAATTTCGGCATCTGCTTCTTGGTTTTGAGCATGTTTAGTCAGTTTCTTTAGTGTGTAGTCCGCTGTCATATATCAAATAGCTTGTGAATGGTGATTAGCTGATAAGTTTTGTATGTTAAGCTCTTGATATATTTCGTTTGAGTTGAGGTTGGTTTGGATGACATTTTGAAGGGAATAATACATGAACATAATCCTGCATTATTTACGGTTTTGGCTCAAGATTAAGTATTGACATACGTGATTATGTTGCTATCAAGTTTTTTTTTACTTGTACTCTTTTCATCATCTTTCCATTCTTATGTCTATTATTACTAGCATACTAAGTCACAATTCTTAAGTGACTGTCATGTGTATATATTTTATTTTCTTTCTTTGTTTATTACTTGTTTTTATCAATTCTCTTCTTCAAAGTCATTGTCCAGTATGCTTCTGTGTAATTTCCTTTAGTGGGATCATCTTTCATGATTAAAATGCGCATTTTCCATCAAGTTAGTTTACTTTCTTGCAATTATATTACCCGGATTATAAATTTATTCCTCTCATTTTGATTTGTGGCATGTTAAACCTGTCCGAGTTCGACAAGGACTCTCATCTCTGCCCGCATTGTAAGAAATCCATAAGGGCTTAATTTCATCCTTTCGAGTCAAACTGAGACACCGGCGAGACGATCAGAAGTTTAAGGAGTTGAAGAGAATCCAAACGGATTAGAAGACTTCTTTATTTTATATTTCATGTTATTATTATCATTGTAATGGGCCTAAGCCCTCTTGTCGCGTTTTCATTTCCTATATTCTTGTATATTAGATTAGGACAGGAGGAAAGTGGGTTAAAAAAAACCCAAAAAGAACAGGTGGGTCCAAAACTCGGTCAAGGCGAACGGAACCAGAGTTTGGACCCAAATCTCTCTCTCTCTCTCTCTCTCTCTCTTTGTTCCATTTTACTACTTGTTTATATTTTTGCTTTAAATGCCTCTTAGTCTAGGGTTAGAATAACTCCAAACCCCGCCAAACACCTTTCGCTTTATCGAACTTAAAATTTAAAACTGAATCTTAAAATACAATAAATTTCTAAATTTGCAAGTTTGTTTAGAGTAAAAGCTTAAAAGGTTTAACTTCAAACGGAATCTTAAAACAACGATATCTTGCAAGCTCGTTATATTTGAGAAATTTAACTTAAAAATTGCAAAACTTAAAACAAATAGTCAAATAAGTTAATCGCCGGAAAACCGTGTTAACGGAGTGTCTTAGGTGCCTTCAACACCTTCCTAAGACGCTAATATGAATCCCGAACCCCCTACAATATTTTCAAAACAATTTTTTCTTTTTAAGTTGTTTTGGAAATGAGTTTTCTTGATTTTTCCTTTAAAAATTAAGTGGCGACTCCTAAAAGTCGAAAATACCCTTAAAATAAAACAAACTCTTTTCGAAATCCTTTTTTCGATAAAACAGAAATGGCGAGTCCGCTGGGGAGTATTTGGAGGATTCTAACCCTAAGACTAACCTATTTGACTATTTGCAATATTTTTTTAATTGTTTAAACACTTTAGTTTTTGAAAATTGTATTTCATGGCATAACTTCCGCCAAACGGCAAATAGTTTGCATTAGGAAACGGAAGTTACGCGGCTTACCGCGACTTCTCTCAGATATACCCAAAGTTATCATTTAGGAGTATCGAACAAATATTCGGAATGCGGTCATCCGGCGTTGTTCGATAGCTCCATCCCGATGTTTGTCCGACTCGGGTAACCGTCAATTTGGAAAACAATTCTAGTAAACCTAGGATAGAGCTAAACCAAATCCCGAAATAGCGCATATGCCTAAGATGAACCAATACCCACGGCGTGTTGGGCCCAATTAGAAGACCACCTTGAGTCCAAAACGGCCCACGGCCTAAACGGACGTTCATACTTACATGTTTAAATTTGAAGGATGTATACGTTGCCTCATAGGGTAAGGATTATAAATTTGTATAAATTTGAATTTTGGGGCAATGAAATGTTTCAAATGACGTATACATCCCTCAAATCGCTAGGCCCACCCTTGGCACAAAAGGGTCACATATCTATTTAGAACGCGTAATATTTGTTTATGTGTTACAACTGCTTATATGAATTTGTTGTTTTATCTAAAGATATTCTAGCTCACTCTTCTTCAAAAACTTTTAGAACCCGTAAGCACAAATATCAAGTCACTATCAAAAGTGCGTCCAAATACTCTTCGAGTCTTTAGTTTCCAAAAAAAAAAAAAAATCATTTCTCTTTAGTATTACTCTCATACCAGAAAATGATTCATCATTTCAAATCAAAAGAATTTTGAGAAATTTTATCTTTTCCGACTCTTACCAGGAAATTGGAGTTACATCTCAATCAAAATCAAAGTACGGTAATGAAAGATACCGTCAACTTTGTTTCGACTCAAGTCGACATCTTTATTCGCTAATTCCAAAGACAAGTAGACAAATTCCTGTCTATTTAACCATTTCTTTGTATTGGTTTCCCTATATTTTGCGAGCCAGTTTATCTCCGAATAAAGCAACTCTTATGTGTTTACGCTATATGTGATATCTTGTATTATTTACCACCTCCAGGCACTAACATACTGGTCTTTTGAGTTTTTTCATTGACAGGTATTTAAAACTGATCTGTGTTGGTAAGTTGGTTTATCATCCGTATTTCACGAGGTCTAAGGCCCCAAAGATTCCTTCCCCGATCAAATTTGCAAAAAAGAAAAGACAACAATGGGGGATAACAATGATGAGGTTGATATGAATGATGTTGCCGTGGCTCAACCCACCGCCGCTGATAAAAATAAATTGATTATGCAGTTGATGCAACAAATCGCCGAAGTGAGGGTCGAAATGCAAAGAATGTGAGATTTGCCTAATCCAATTTCATCCTTCAACCCTCCAAGAGAAGGAAGACCTCCACTCCACTTTCCTCCCTCAAACGCGGAACAGGTTCAGAACATTCTCTCTAACCCCACTCAAAATCCTCCCAACATTGACTTAACTACCTCCAATAGCCGTCACGCTACCACATCGTGTCAAGCACCACATCATCCTCAAAACACTAACCTTCAAGTCCTCCATCTCCCTCAAAACCAAAGTACGAACAATGCTCAAACCTTCCCCCATCTTCAAAACCAAAATACTGATCATCAAACTTTCCCCCAAAATTATCAACCCAATCAAAATACCCAGATTCCCTCCATTGTTCCACCCATACCTCAAAAGACTACTTTCCAAATCCCAACTTCAAACGAACCTTATGCTGACTGTTCCGAGCTTGATCACTATAAGGAACAGGAGAAAGACTGGAGGTCAAAAGAAGAGGTAGTCAAGGTGAATATGAAAGAAGAGATCAGGAAAGCCATGAAGGAGTTGCACTATATTTCCGAAGTCGATGGGTTGAGCTATAAGGATTTATGCATCCATCCGAATCTCGACCTCCCAGAAGGGTTCAAAGTGCCAAAGTTTGTCACTTTTAACAGAACAGGAAGCCCTCTAGCACATCTGAAAGTTTATTGTGATCAACTCGTGGGAGTTGGCAAAAACGAAGCATTGTTGATGCACCTCTTCAGGCGAAGTCTAACTGGAGAAGCTCTGGAGTGGCTTACATCACAGGAGCTGAAACAATGGGAAAGTTGGAATGCACTCGCAAAGGATTTCATGGAAAGATTTGGGCATAACATAGAAGATGCCCCAGATCGCTACTACTTGGAGAAGATCAAACAGAAGTATACAAAAAATTATCGAGAGTACGCTTTTCGTTGGAGAAAAAAAGCCACAAGAGTTCAACCTCCAATGTCTGAACGTGAGATCACTGAAATGTTCATTCGTACTCAAGAGCCTGAGTACTATGAAAGAATGTTGTGTATGATGGGACAAAAATTTATCGATATTGTCAAAGTGGGAGAAGCTTTGGAAGATGGTTTCAAGACTGGAAAGCTCACCAAACTTACCGCATTGCGATCTAATGGAAAATCTACCAGAATTACTGATATGGATAAATCAAAAGGAAAAGTGGAGGAGGTAAGTACGATCACGGCTACTCATATGAGGTCAGCTTCTCAAAGGAAATATCAAAACCATAATGTCAATCAGGAAAGATTTCCTCGTCCAAAATTCAGAAAGTCTCCTAAAGTATTCACACTATTAAGGGAATCTCAAACTCAACTTTATGAAAGGTTGAAGACAATGGGTGTGCTCTATCCTATAGAAGGAAGACCAGCCAATCCTTTGGGAAAATTTTACAGAGCTGACCATAGATGTGCTTATCATTCAGGAGCCGTTGGACACGACACAGAGAATTGTTCAACTCTGAAACACAAGATACAAAACATGATCAACAACAACTTGATCAATATTGAGGAGACCACCTGAATGGATGACATATTGGATGCTCAAGAGTGAGTACAAGACATTTCTGAACTGAGTCATTTGAAGATATTCATTCGAGAAGAAGAATGCCCAACATTGGCCAAATTTTGCATATGAAGTTTGGTTACCTTTCTTTTGAAAATGTATCGCACTTTTCTTTTGTCTGAACTACGTTCGACCTGAATTCTCAAGAATGAGATACGTAGGCGGCCTTTGTCGGCCTCGGTCGGTTTCTTTGTAAAATTTATTCTTGTCAACCTTTAAAAGGGAACTACGTTTGACCTGATTCCTGCTCCAATGGGATACGTAGGCGCCACAACGGCTCGGTCATATACCCAGTAATATTTCCATTTCCTCATAATGGAAACTGGGACAGAATTTTTGAGAGGATCTCAAAAATTCATTTGAAGTTGGACTTCTTTAACAAGTAAAAACAGAAGACCAAAATTCTACGGAGTTAGTTTTGGGTGGATCTCAAAATTACGATAATCTAGTTTGCAACTGGGACAGAATTTTTGAGATGATCTCAAATTCCACAAATGTCATTTGTTACTTATTGAGGTAAATTGGGACAAAATTTTGAGGAGGGGCCTCAAAATTCCAGAATGAGCAACCTCAGAGTTAACAGAGCAAGTTATGAGAGTTCTTATATATTGTAGACCGGGACAAATTTTGAGGAGGATCCTCAAAATTCCATCAAATATGTCATATAAAGGACGGGTGAGCGTGTAAGCCAACTGCAACAAGGAGCATGGAGACAAGACCAACACAGATCAGTCCTTCAAACTAAGAATTTTTCTTTGGATGCAGGAACATTGAAGTCACAAAATGGCTATATAAAGCTGTCAAGAATGACAAAAGGCGTCATTGCACCCACCGTGGACTCATCAACAAAACCTAGAAAATCTTCCATCTCATTTATCTCTATTTCTTTATATTGCCTTGGGTGATTTATAAACAAGTTTCTTTTTATCTTGCAGGAATATTAAGGCCAAACATTGATAGATTCTTTCAAAGTTGCAAGAAGCAAAGTGCAAGAGGATCGCTAGTTATGAGTCATGATCAAAGATTACAGCTGGACTCATCATAGCCTACTCTGGATAAGCCAAACGACTCAATTTAGTTCCTCAACTTAACTTTATTCTTTACTTCATCATCGATACTAACGTTTGGTGTCGAGCTTTGCAGGTGATAGTATTGATAAAGTCAAAAGTCGTATATTAAAGCGACATCAAATTTTGAAGATGATCAAAGTGATACTAATTTAGAAGTGTTGCAAGAGAATTTGCCGAGTCCATCACATCAGAAAGATGATGATGACCAATATCTCCTTGAAAGTCAAAATTATCGAATTGTTACAAGTTTTTGATAAATGATTAGAAATGACTGCAACAAACTCAAATTCTGCTGAGTTTGTCAAGGAAGACGAGAGTGTCTTTATTTTTCATGTGAATGAATTAAGGCATTCACCTCGATAATTATTTCTTTTAAAGAACAGAATCATAGTCGCGACGTGCATAAACGTCAATTTAGTATGTTCGTCGCGTAGTAATTTCGGCGTGCTTTGTTTCTTGAATATGTCAGAGTCATAATTCTTATTTGTTGGGTATCCACCCCATAAGTGGATTATGTGTTTTGATTGGCCAATCAAAGACTTTAGCATATAGTTTGTTGGGCCATCCACTCCATAAGAGGTTCGTATATATGCTTTTCCATTTCAGGTTTCTATTTTTCAATTATATGGAATTATCGAGCATCCATCTCGTTACAGTTGGACTATTATCGAGCATCCACCTCGTTACAGTTGGAATATTATCGAGCATCCACCTCGTTACAGTTGGAGTATTATCGAGCATCCACCTCGTTACAGTTGGAATATTATCGAGCATCCACCTCGTTACAGTTAGAGTATTATCGAGCATCCACCTCGTTACAGTTGGAATATTATCGAGCATCCACCTCGTTATAGTTGGACTATTATCGAGAATCCACCTCGTTACAGTTGGAATATTATCGAGCCATCCATCTCGTTACAGTTGGAATATTATCGAGCATCCACCTCGTTACAGTTGGACTATTATCGAGCATCCACCTCGTTACAGTTGGAATATTAACGAGCATCCACCTCGTTACAGTTAGAATATTATCGAGCGTCCACCTCGTTATAGTTGGAATATTATCTAGCATCCACCTCATTACAGTTGGACTATTATCGAGCATCCACCTCGTTTCAGTTGGAATATTAGCGAGCCATCCACCTCGTTACAGTTGGATAATTATTGAGCTAGCTAGCTCATTACAAAGAACTCCAAAGAGGAGAAAACTATACCAAAATCAAGGGTTTTCCTAGAAGCAAGAGGCATTTATATCACTTATGTCAAAGACTTGGGAGTGTGGTTTGTTTATTTCAAACGATTCCGAACAATATGAAATTCACGAAGGTTGTCTAGTCAGATTCAAAGGTGAATCAAACAGGAATCTCAACGAAGATTTCACGATTTCCGTAAAGGACGCTATTTGCATTACATTATCAAGGCAAGATAATTATTGTCAATCAAGACAACGCATTACCCCATAAAAGATAGTTATTTTGTTGTTATCGATCAACTCGATATATTATCTGGAGGTCTTCTTGCCGTTATCAACAACACGGACGATATAAATATCCATGCATCGCGGAGAATCATGCATTGCGAAAATCATGCATAACAAGAAATCATGCATTGCGGAAAGTCATGCATCGCGAAAAATCATGCATTGCGAGTTTGGAATTTATGCACGACGAGAAGATTTCATGCCTCGTCAAATTTATATATCGCGAGAAGGATTTATACCTCGCTGGAATTTATGCACGACGAGAAGATTTCATGCCTCGTCAAATTTATATATCGCGAGAAGGCTTTATACCTCGTTGGAATTAACGCATCACGAGAAGATTTCATGCCTCGTCAAAATTTATGCATCACGAGAAGAATCCATGCCTCGTTGAGTTTTGCACATCACAAGAGGATTTCATTCCTCGCTGAAAGTTATGCATCGCGAGAAGATTCATATCTCGCGGGAATTTACGTATCGCGGGAAGATATTCATGCCCCGCAATAGGACATACACGGATAAAGAAAGGGAAATTGTGTATCCCAAGAACAACATTTATCCGTCGGCCTCAACTACATCTTTTATTTTGATAAAAAATAAGCATCAAGAAGAGCAGCGAAGATGACGACAAAATAGACATCAATATCACATCAGCATTTATTTATTTATTTCGACGTCAACTATAGAGTACATTGAAGATTATATCGCAAAAAAAAGGCATAAGCTTTATTTGCTGGACGTCAGACCGATCGAGTCAACGTCCAATATTGAGGAGAACAATGAGGTGTCGACATGGTAAAAAGACACTGTCTCCCGTCCTAATTGCATTTTTAAGCTGACGAGTTTTATCTCAGTCTTTGTCGAGAGCATCCAAAAGGATGAATTCTCAAAAAACCACAGGTGCGGACGACATCAAAAAGGATGCATCACAACGTGGAACTTTTTCTTAGCAGTGAACTGGGACACAGTCCAAAGAGGAATGTCAAATTCTTAGGACGCGGACTTCCACCGCAATCGAACCACCCCCTCGAAGCATGCGGGTTTTTCTTTATGTCCGTGTAAGTTCTTAATTACGAGTTTGAAGCGCGCCACATTCATGGCTAAAGAGGTTACAAGCCTCCTTTTCATACTCGTTAATTTGTCACTTGTCCAAAACCAAAGGTAATCTAGCATAATAGGTTTCCTTTCCCACCGATCGAGTCGAACTACACACAGCCTGATTCCGAAGGTTTAAGGGTATGTAGGCGGATTCAATTTTGAAAACTCGGCTGTATTCCAACATTCGCTCTCGAATCCTATTCTCGAGCATTTCGATACCTTCATAATTCTGTATCGAGGTGGCTTTTGATTCTTTCAAAATCGTGCAATAAATCAATCTTATTGAACTACAAGTGGCCTGAATTCTCATATAGCCTGAGATATGTAGGAGACCCGTTTGCAAGGGTTTGGCCATAATTCCTAAACCCTGTGTCGAATCCTTTCTTTAAAATGAATGGGTTGGTCAAAATTGGTTTGGTCAATTTCATTTTCCTCGAGTTGCTTGCTTCAACTCGAGTAAAATGAGGGACAGTTGTTGACACCCAATTTTTGACCCGCGTCGGTATAAATTAATTCTCGAGCTTCGTGAATTTTCCAAATTATTTAAGTTAATTAGTTTTATAAATCTTGAGAAAATATATATATATATATATATATATATATATATATATATATATATATATATATATATATATATATATATATATATATATATATATATATATATATATATATATATATATATATATAAATATAAAATATATATATATATATATATAATACATGGATTTTATACTACTTATCATAACTTTAGATAATATATATATATTACATAATTATGTATATAGTTTGTTTATTTTATGATTATTCAAGAACCCTCTAAGAAATACACCTAAGTATTTTATTAAACTAGTTCAATCTAAATTATAATTATACTTTAATCACTTTTTACGATTTTAATAATTATTTTACTAAAAAGAGGAGCTCGTTGATTAATTGATACAAGGTCATTTTTTTTTTATTTAAGGATTAGCCTTTTTTTTTTTAATTTTGTTTATTTAACTAGAATTGGCCCAACCTTCTTTCAAATTCAAGACCAAACTCATAGGCCCATGCCCGTCCAATTCTCCCTTACCCATTCCCGCTTGACCCGTCCAGCCCCAATTCCCTCCTCTTCCCTTCCCCCGGCCCAATGCATTTAGAATACCCCAGACCAAACAATTGCTTCCCTCAGCCCACACCTTATTAACTCAAAATTCAACCCCCATTTTATTTTTTCATTCCCAGACAACCCACATCAAATTATTTCCAAGCCCATTTATCCCTTTTTAATTTTCAACCCAGCCCACTAACTTAATTCTCCCTTACCCATTCCCTTTGACCCGTTGACCCGACCCCATCCCTTTTCCCTTCCCCTCTCCCCCTTTCCACGATTCAAAGTAGTCCCACGCGCCCCTCCCCTTCCTCTTCCCCTGCTCCTCACGCCCTTTCCCAGAAACGAAAGACACCAAAACTCCCCCCAAAACGCGACAAAACCCACGGAAATAGAAACGCTGCAAAACCCAAGAAACGTCTCATCCCCCGCGTCTCCGTCACGCACAGCACCCATCTCTTTCTCCTCCTCCGCGTCTCCCTCACGCGTACACTCCTCTCTACCTTGCCAGTACGCATCGCAGCTGGCAGTTTGGATCGTTCAGCTTTTCCAGACGCGGTTCCGTCCTTGCCATAGCGAGATGACTCCACGTATTGGTGCAAGGACACGCGATCGATCCGAGCCGTCAATGTGTGCTCCTTTTCCGTTGGAATGTAGCAGATGGGAGCATAAAAAAGGGGCATATTCCCTCAGATTCGGGAAGAATTTCAAAATTCGTAATTGGGCGGAAAAAGGCCATCTTTCAGCGATCCCCTTCCAAAAACCCTAAAAAATTTTATATATAAACCCCCACCTACTTTAGGGTAGGGGGTTAGCGATTTTTGGTGGGATTTTCGGAAACAGAATTTGAACACAAAAAAAAAGAGTTAGCGAGCTTTGGTTGGAAATTTTTTTGGAAAATATTCTGCTTCCTATTCTGTCTGTGGGGGACGGTTTTTTGGTTAAAACTTTGAGTGTTGGAATTTTTCGGAGTTGAACATCTTGGACAAAGTCTGGTTAAGGATACAGAAGTTTAAATTTTTTTTTGAAAAAAGCTTTCGCGTTTGTTCTTCCTCCGTCCGCTGTAGAAGAACTGATCAATTCATTGGCTTCCGACGTCATTCGGGTGTTTGTGTTTTTGTTTACGGTGGAAGTCGTCGCTCATCGTTGCTCATTCTTGTCTTAGTCGCTGCCCTGAAGAAGGTATATTTTTCATCTTAATCATTTTTTATGGATTCAAACTGCTGCTTGTTGTCGTTATAAGAAATGAGATGTTACACCTTGTTATTTGTTTGAATTTGGTTATTTTCTTGAATTTGGAATGTGTCCTACATTATGGTTTCGTTGCTGCGATTGTTGGTTTGTTCTGGTTTGTTTTTGTGTTCCGTGGCTGTTGAAGAAGTTTATGCCATTTTCGGAACTTGCTGATTCCTCTTACATGGGAATTTCAGCATCTGCTTCTTGGTTTTGAGCATGTTTAGTCAGTTTCTTTAGTGTGTAGTCCGCTGTCATATATCAAATAGCTTGTGAATGGTGATTAGCTGATAAGTTTTGTATGTCAAGCTCTTGATATGTTTCGTTTGAGTTGAGGTTGGTTTGGATGACATTTTGAAGGGAATAATACATGAACATAATCCTGCATTATTTACGGTTTTGGCTCAAGATTAAGTGTTGACATACGTGATTATGTTGCTATCAAGTTTTTTTTTGCTTGTACTCTTTTCATCATCTTTCGATTCTTATGTCTGTTATTACTAGCATACCAAATCATAATTCTTAAGTGACTGTCATGTGTATATATTTTATTTTCTTTCTTTGTTTATTACTTGTTTTATCAATTCTTTTCTTCAAAGTCATTGTCCAGTATGCTTCTGTGTAATTTCCTATAGTGGGATCATCTTTCATGATTAAAATGCGCATTTTCCATCAAGTTAGTTTACTTTCTTGCAATTATGTTACCCGGATTATATATTTATTCCTCTCATTTTGATTTGTGGCATGTTAAACCTGTCCGAGTTCGACAAGGACTCTCAAATCTTTTCGCATTGTAAGAAAGCCATAAGGGCTTAATTTCATCCTTTCGAGTCAACCTGAGACACCGACGAGACGATCAGAAGTTTAAGGAGTTGAAGAGAATCCAAACGGATTAGAAGACTTCTTCATTTTATATTTTGGGTTATTATTATCATTGTAATGGGCCTAAGCCCTCTTGTCGCCTTTTCATTTCATATATTCTTGTATATTAGATTAGGACAGGTGGAAAGTGGGTTAAAAAAACCCAAAAAGAACAGGTGGGTCCAAAACTCGGTCAAGGCGAACAGAACCCGAGTTTGGACCCAAATCTCTCCCTCTCTCTCTCTCCCTCTCTCTCTGTTCCGTTTTACTACTTTTTTATATTTTTGCTTTAAATGCCTCTTAGTCTAGGGTTAGAATAACTTTAAACCCCGCCGAACACCTTTCACTTTATAGAACTTAAAATTTAAAACTGAATCTTAAAATACAATAAATTTCAAAATCTGCAAGTTTGTTTAGAGTAAAAGCTTAAAAGGTTTAACTTCAAACGAAATCTTAAAACAACGATATCTTGCAAGCTCGTTATATTTGAGAAATTTAACTTCAAAATTGCAAAATTTAAAACAAATAGTCAAATAAGTTAATCGCCGGAAAACCGTGTTAAACGGAGCGTCTTAGGTGCCTTCAACACCTTCCTAAGACGCTAATATGAATCCCGAACCCCCTAAAATATTTTCAAAACAATTTTTTCTGTTTAAGTTGTTTTGGAAATGAGTTTTCTTGATTTTTCCTTACAAAATTAAATGGCGACTCCTAAAAGTCGAAAATACCCTTAAAATAAAACAAACTCTTTTCGAAATCCTTTTTTCGATAAAACACTTATAGTAAGCTGGCTGATGTGTAATAAGAATTATTTATGTGTCTCACGCAACTGATACTTACACTTTGTTTGGATGATTGTTACGTATTGTTTCATAATGCATCGTGTTGTATTGTAACATATTTTATTGTTTTAATGAATACAATATTTGGATAGCTTGTATGTTTTTCCGTCGTTACATAATGTCAGACATCCATAATTTTAATGATAAACCTACAAGAAAAGTAGGGTACGACGTTGAACTATTATGATAAGGTAGGATAAAAGATAAAATATGAGTATTAAATAATAAATAAAGATAAGATGAGATTAAATATAAAGGTAACAACGCCCATTATTTTTAATTCGTGCTGATAATTTTGCAAAATCTTACTATTTGGTTTTCTAATTGTATAAATTCAGAATTTGTACAATTCACTCCCTGATTGTATAAATCCAGAATTTGTATATACTTACCCTAGATATTGTATACGATTTATGAATAAATTCATAATTAATTGTTCTGTTTGTATATTGAACAATTAAACATACAAAATAATTTAGATGCATAAATACAATATATATATATATATTTTTACCATGTTTGTATATTCACAAGAGATATAAAAAATGGGCAAGCGAAATATATGTATTGAAACCTCCATTTACATAAACTTATCCTGTTTGTGTATTTGCAAGCGAAATATACAAACCACAACCTCCATAACAAACAAAACTATAGCTATGAGGGCGCAATTACTGAAACTATAGCTATCGAGCTTTATTATATCTACTATCTTTGATATTTCTGAAATTTTCTCTATTTTACTTATATATACAAAGTAACTTTAAAAACACAACTACATAACATTGATCAAAACTATTGAATTATATTGAATTCACACTTCCTCTCTAACTTTTCCATGTATGGGAAGATTTCCATTAAAGAAAATAAAATATAAAGAAGTGAAAGAAAACTAAAACTAAATAAATTTTAAGCAGTATAAACTGAAATACATATACATCATTTAATCTGTAATAACATCAAGAAATTATCAAACATATTTCACTCCTCAAAATCTTCCTTGTTTCTCATAGGGAAAATTATGCGGTTAAGCAAACTTATACTGGTTAATTATTCGTCATAGCTATTATTTGCTATAATTACCACTCGTCACTAACATTGTACATTAATTATGTGGTCTGACTTCGAGTTTGTATAATTAGACTTGCTTGTTAGGTATAATTCGCCAGATTATTCAAATACATATGTATAAAATACAATTATCTAACCGATATACATATAAAATTCACACCTCTGCCCCCTCTCGCTCGCCTCTCTCCTCCTTTTTCCAGTCCCTCTTTCCATATATAGAAATACATATGTATAATATACAATTATCTAAATGATATACATATACAATTCACCTCTATCCCACTCTATGCCCTCCCTCACGCGCCTCTCTTCTCTCTCTCCCAATCTTGCTTGCTTCTCTCCTCATTCTCCCAATCTCGCTCACCTCTCTCCACCCTCTACCAATATATCTTGCCATATATACAAATACATATGTACTATACACAATTATCTAACCTATATACATATACAATTCACTTTTCTTCCACTCTTTTCCCTCTCTCTCGCCTCTCGCCTCTCGCCTCTCTCCTAGTCTCACTCATCTCTCTCTTCCCTATAACATGAGCTACCAATTGTAACTATTAAACTATCAGTATGGAGAGTAATTAGACTATTTTTAAGTGGCCATATGTGAAAGTTCCTCTTTCTTATACCTTTTTATATTCAGAGTAAAAGGAATGTCATTCATGGTTAAAAAACAATCAATATTTCACGATCAAGAGTATTGTACTTTTTAGCGGTGATTCTTATTTATCATTTATATTAATGATTGAAATATGATTAAAATATAATTGCAATTTAATAGATTCTTTCTATATACCTATGAATTTCATTATATTTAGAAATGATACATTGAAAGAATCTGTTAGGTTTACCAATATCAATAGATTGATAGATTCTTTCTTGTAACTTTTCAAAGAAATAAAAGATCTCGGAACGAGTTCAACAATAGTATGTCGTTCATTGCTTTCATTATTATTGTATGTGTAAATTATCTTAAGGGAAAACCTTCTTTCATTGTATGGGGATTTTTGTAACTTGTATCTATCTATTAAATGAATTAGCTTAATAGTGTCTTAAAGGAGGCCTCTTTGAAAAGGGGTCGTATTAGTTATCCTAGTGTAAAGATTCAGTATTGGCCATTGATATACTGTGGTTTCACGGTATTATTAATAATTTTTCCTTAAGTTTAGTATGTCCAAAATCCTTTTTGTGCTAATTTTTATATAAGTTTCTTTTTATTTTGCAGGAAATCTGTCCAAAGCTGAATGCGGAGATTTTGAGCGAAGAAATGCAGAAGAGACCACCTACGGAGCTTATGACGGTCCGTCGTTCTTGTGACGGTCCGTAGGTGGCAGTGTAGTGCAGCTGCTGAAGGAAGATGGGGAAGTCTGACCAAGTGTGGGGCTACGAAGCTTGTGACGGTCCGTCCTGCAGGTTCGTCATGAAGTTCAGAGAAGTGATCCCAGTACCTATATTCCAAGAGTTGAAGTGTTTTTGAACGAAGACCCTCGATGGACCGTTGTGCCTATGACGGTCCGTCATACTTGCCGTCGAGGGTAATGAAGAAGAGCAGCAGAAGAAATTGCATAAGTATGGGATGACGGAGTCCATGACGGTCCGTCGTGACTATGACGATCCATCGCGAGGTCCGTCGACCCAGCTGTGTTTTGGCAGATTTCCAGCAAATAGAGTCCTTGTTTAATTAGGTTTTTATTTTCTATAAATAGATCGAAAAACCTCATTTTTGAGGTTAGACTCTGGATCATTGTTAGACTCCGTATTGTTATACACCGTATTAGAAAACATTGTATTGTTAGACTTTTGATTATCATGGATTGTTGGTGATTTTTGGTGATTAATCAAGCAAATTTTCGGATTTTACTCTTTCTCATTGAAGTAATTACATGAATTCTTATTTAATATATTTGACTATTGTGATTATGACTATGAGTAACTAAACTCCATAACTAGGGTTGTGGGAACCATAGGCAAATAATGAGCTAAAACCTAACTAAAATAACAATTCTAGAATGGTGTCTTGCATGTATTAATAATTCTTTCACTTAGAAGTCTTTTTAACGTATGGCCAACGTTAGAACTCGCCTTAATGCTACTTCACAGACCAAGGAGGTAGATAATAGGAAAAGAATTATCAACATATATTTAGTATATACTATCTAATAGGCTAGTATTGATTGGTACAAGGTAATAACTTAGTCAAATATCGAATACGATGCTTAATATGAGGTAAAGATAAGGGTTAGGAAAGCAACACACGTAGCCGGACCAAGGTGCGGAGTGAGATTTTCTAGATGCTGGACCAAGGAGTTAGAAATACATAACTTATCACTTTGCATGCAAGATACTAGGAAAGAATTGTTATAGTTAGAATTATCAAGTTATGAACCTGTGGGGAACACGTAAACCCTAGTTACTTTGATTAATTGATTAAAATCCAACATTCAAAGCTGTTATGTTTCTCTTTCAATTACGTTAGTTATTTTCATTCATTTAGAATTAGAAACCCCCCTTGTATTGTTTTTTTACTTTCCAAGGAATTCATTGACCAAACAATAGTAATAACAGGTTGAAGTTAAGTCTAGACTATTTTCCTCGTGGGAACGATCCCAACCTCACTAGTTGGGTTATTTACTTAACACGACCGCTTTACTTCTTATTTGAGAAGTAAGTTTGAGCGTATCAAATTTTGGCGCCGTTGCCGGGGAAAGTAGCTTTTAGATTAACTTGAACTTATTACTATAGTTTAGTTGATATTTTCTTGATTTTACTTTGTTTTATTATTTTTGATTTTTTTAGAACTATCCTCCTTGTATGCCAAATACACGGAGAGGAAGAGAACATTTGTTTCCTTACGATCACGAATTAGAGCGTACACAATGTAATATGAATCGAAACTTGGGAATAAATGATGATGATCCAAACCAGAACATTCCAGCTCCGGTTGATGTTCATGGTCAGTTGTTACCCGATGCTCCGGGTGAACACCAACAGAGGGGACAAAATCCTGCTCCACGGCCCCAAGCATACTACAGAGGCTATGATAACATAGCAGACTCTGATGGGCCACTGGTTTTGCCTCCTCTACCCATAGGCCACACTTTTGTGGTAACTAGTAGCCTGATGAAAATGCTCACTGCCAGAGGTTTGTTTTCAGGTCTACCCTCTGAGGATCCACATGCCCATATAGCTAAGGTAAGGGCAGTGGTAAAAGCTGTGTAGGGAGGCCTGATTTGGACTTAGATGTAATAGGTCTCAGAGTGTTTCCTCTCTCACTGATGGAGAGGCTGCTATGTGGTTCACTGAGCTCCCATACAACTCAATCTTCACTTGGAACCAACTAAGGGATGTCTTCTTAGCACGCTACTATCCGGTCTCCAAGAAACTAAACCACAAAGACAGAGTGAATAACTTTGTGGCACTACCAGGAGAGTCAGTTAGTAGTTCTTGGGATAGATTCACCTCATTCTTGAGAAGTGTTCCAAATCACCGTATAGATGATGAGTCACTGAAGGAATACTTCTATCGGGGACAGGATGATAATAACAAAACGGTGTTGGACACTATAGCAGGCGGATCTTATGGGGAGTGTCCTTATGCTGAGATTGCTGAAAAATTAGAGAAAATCTCCCGGAATAACAAAGCTTGGAGTACTAGGAAGTCTGATACAGGGAGAAACACCTTCGCAGTGCAGTCCACTCACAACCCAGACACAGATGAGATTTGTGAAGAAATGGCTCCGATGAGAACTGAGCTTGGGTTGGTACTAAAACATGTCACTGGGAGTGCAGAAAAGATAAATGCCGTCAACTACTTGGCTAAACCACCACCTCCTAATGATGAATGCTATTATGCGGAGGACACTTATGCAGTAAATGAGCAGATGTGGGGTTTCCGACCAAGCGCCCAAGGCTCAAATCAGGATAATTGGCGCCAAGGTCAAGGGAACCAAGGTCGAAACTATGGTAACTACAATCGTGACGGTCATTATGTCCGAGAGGGAAACTACAATTGCGACAACAACTTTAACAGGGGTAACTATGCTAATAGAAACGACAGGAATAGGCCCTATGTCCCTCCTCAAAATCGTGAAGTTACTCCTAGGGATGGTGGAGATAGTATGGCGCGAGTTGAGGATATGTTGCATAAAATGATGATGAGGTTCAATGCTAGTGATAAGCACAATAAAGAGTTGAGGAATGATTTAGCGGGTATTGGGCAAAAAGTCGATACGCATGCAATATCGATTAAGCAACTTGAGTTACAATTGGCCCAATTATCTGCGACTGTGAACACACGGCAACCGGGCACTCTTCCTAGCAACACTGTCCAAAATCCGAAAAATGATGGACATTGTATGGCAATTACTACTCGCGGTGCCAAGCAAACCATTGACCCACCTATGCCGTCTAATGAGAAAAAGGTGACAAAAGATACTGATAAAGTGGTAGATGTTGATGGTGAATTAGAGGATAACACTGTAAAAGATGCTGAAGTGCCTAAGAAGGTAACTCCCATGCCTAGTCCACCACCCCCATTTCCTCAATGATTATTGAAAAAGACCGAGGATGGTAAATATCGCTATTTTATAACAATGTTGAAGTAACTTTCTATCAATGTCCCTTTGGTAGAAGCTTTTGAACAAATGCCCGGTTATGCCAAGTTTATGAAAGATCTGGTCACAAAGAAAAGATCGGTCACTTTTGAGGATGATGATAGAATGCAGCATTGTAGTGCTATTGCTACAAGATCTCTGGTCCAAAATAAAGAAGATCCAGGTGCATTCACTATTCCTTGTACAATCGGGCTATTACATTTTGCGAAAGCATTATGTGGTCTGGGGGCAAGCATAAATCTCATGCCCCTCTCGATTCACAAGAAATTGTTTTTGGGTGATTCAAAGCCCAATACGTTGCGGCTACTGATTGCTGATCGAACAATAAAAAGGCCTATGGGGATACTCCACGATGTGCTAGTAAAAGTGGAGTCATTCATATTTCCGGCAGATTTTGTTATTCTTGATTGTGAAGTCGATTTTGAAGTGCCCATTATTCTTCGGAGGCCATTCCTTGCTACGGGATGAGCCTTAGTAGACATGGAAAAGGGGCAGATGAAATTTCGGTTGAACAATGAGGAAGTGACCTTTAATATTTGTAGGTTCATGAGACAGAGTGGTGAGCTCCAATCGGTATCTGCTATATCCTATAACATGGGTGAGACATCTGAGACACAAATAGAAGAACGTCTAGGTGTAGAAGCATTAGCGGTAGTGATAATGAATTTTGATAGCGATTGCATTGAAGAGTATGAGTCATTAGTCGCGGCTCTTGACCGAGGTGATGTTGGTTTAAACCAAAGAAATATGAGCTAGATATGAAGAATTGCGAGTCCCCACCCGCGAAACCATCTATAGAGGAGGATCCAAAATTAGAACTAAAAGCTCTCCCACCTCATCTCAGGTATGAATTCTTAGGAAATGGTGACACTTTGCCGGTAATCATTGCATCAGACCTGAATGAACAAGAAGTTCAGTGTTTGGTGAAGGTGCTAAAAAGGTTCAAAAGAGCTATTGGGTGGACTATTGCGGACATTAGTGGGATCCCCCCTGGTATTTGCTCTCATAAAATCCAACTCATGCCTGATCATAAGCCAAGTATTGAGTACCAGAGACGCTTAAATCCTCCTATGCAAGAAGTCGTGAAGAAGGAAATCATTAAGTGGTTGGATGCCGGAGTAATCTATCCAATCGCCGATAGTAGTTGGGTATGCCCGGTTCAGTGTGTACCTAAGAAAGGGGGAATGACTGTGGTCCCCAACGAAAAAAAATGAACTTGTTCCAATGAGACCGGTTACTGGATGGAGGGTGTGTATCGATTACCACAAACTAAATTCATGGACTGAAAAAGACCACTTTCCTATGCCCTTCATGGATCAGATGTTTGTTAGACTTGCCGGAAAAGGGTGGTACTGTTTTCTTGATGAATATTCGTGGTATAATCAGATTTCTATTGCACCAGAAGATCAAGATAAAACCACTTTTACTTGTCCAAATGAGACCTTTGCGTTCAGAAGAATGTCGTTTGGGCTGTGCAATGCACCCGCCACATTTCAGATATGTATGATGTCGATATTTTCTGACATGGTGGAGGATACTATAGAAGTTTTTATGGATGATTTTTCTGTGGTTGGTGATTCATTCGAGCGGTGTTTGACCAATTTATCTGAGGTCCTTAAGAGATGTGAAGACTGCAATTTAGTACTAAACTGGGAAAAGTGTCATTTCATGGTGAAAGAGGGTATTGTGTTGGGTCATCGCATTTCAGAAAAGGGCATAGAGGTTGATCGAGCTAAAGTCGAGGTAATAGAGAGACTTCCCCCACCGATCTCTGTGAAAGGTGTGAGAAGCTTTCTTGGGCGTGCAAGTTTTTACCGGAGATTCATTAAAGACTTTTCAAAGATTGCACATCCATTGTGCAAAATGCTGGAGAAAGATTGTAAATTTTGTTTTGATGAATCCTGTCTTAAAGCATTCGGTGAGTTAAAAGAAAAATTGGTGTCTGCGCCTATCATTATTTCTCCGGATTGGAACAGTCTTTTTGAGGTGATGTGTGATGCTAGTGGGGTGGCTCTTGGTGTAGTATTGGGACCGAGAAAAAACAAAATCCCATTTACTATGCTAGTAAAGCCCTAAATGAAGCTCAGAAGAACTACACAGTAACCGAGCAAGAACTCCTTGCAGTAGTCTTTGCTTTTGAGAAATTTCGCTCCTATCTGCTAGGTACTAGAGTTATAGTGCATACTGACCAATCAGCATTGAGATATTTGATGGCGAAGAAGGATGCGAAACCTAGGCTGATTCGTTGGGTATTACTGCTACAAGCATTTGACTTTGAAGTGATGGATAGAAAGGGAACTGAAAATCAAGTTGCTGATCACTTGTCTCGTCTAGAGGATGAAGTTATGAGAGTGTTAGGGGATAAGACTGACATTGATGATACTTTTCCCGATGAGCATGTATTGGCTGCTTCACAAGACTTGATCCCATGGTTCGCAGATTTTGCGAACTATCTGGCTAGTGATATTGTTCCATCAGACTTGTCCTTTCATCAAAGAAAAAAGTTCATGTACGATGTGAATAAGTTCTTTTGGGATGAACCATACTTGAATAGGAGTTGTGCCGACGGGCTTATTCGGCGTTGTGTTCCAGAATGTGAGATGTTGAGGGTGGCTAATGCAGTAAACAACCTTTGGTATGGCCCTGACCCAACTTTGGGTATTGTGTACCTTGACTAATGGCAAATCCATGAGTTGAGGGTAGATATTATGAGGAATGCTCTTCAAAGTGGGGTTGAATGAACAAAGAGAGAGAAAGAACAAAAGTAAGAAAAATAAAATTATACAAGAAATACAAGCAAGAAAAGAAGAGAGTCACTTACACAAATGAAGAAAAAAGAGAAAATAGCAAGGTGAAAGAATATGAGAAACTGGGCGAGATAAAATGATAGAAAGTGGAAGGTTTAGCCGATATGTCAAGGAGGGCAAAAAGTCACTAAAGTATACCTAAATATACCCTACCTGACCCTGAGCCTATGTTCTTAGCTAAAAAAGTCCTATCGTGATCCTAAGGGTTGTATAGCGAACTTAAGGCAGTGAAAATAAGGGCAAGCTTATGGAAATAGGTATGAATGAGTGTGACTTTGTTCTGAGAGCGAGTGTTGAAAAGTAATCCTTATACTCAAACTCAAATCATTGTGTTAAAAAGGAGGATTTTGTTTTAAAGTGACGACACTAGTTGCAATACCAGAATTGTTAGCACCACGGTGAGAAATTGAAGAGGATGGGTGTTAGTGCATGGTGAGTCTGTGTCATGTTCTGATCCCACATAATTTAAGCCTAATAGTGATAGCATGCATACATTTGATGAGATTAATCGGGATTAATAGCCAGATGATTGCAAAGGATAAAACATGGATACTATTGTACAAAGGTTTTGTATTGAGTCATAGTGCGTCGCTTGAGGACAAACAACGAATTTAAGTTGAGTGTGTTGATATACCGTGGTTTCACGGTATTATTAATACTTTTTCCTTAAGTTTAGTGTGTCCAAAAGCCTTTTTGTGCTAATTTTTATATAAGTTTCTTTTTATTTTGCAGGAAATCTGTCCAAAGCTGAATGCGGAGATTTTGAGCAAAGAAATGCAGAAGAGACCACCTACGGAGCTTATGACGGTCCGTCGTGCTTGTGACGGTCCGTAGGTGGCAGCGTAGTGCAGCTGCTGAAGGAAGATGGGGAAGTCTGACCAAGTGTGGGGTTACGAAGCTTGTGACGGTCCGTCGTGTCTATGACGGTCCGTCCTGTAGGTTCGTCATGAAGTTCAGAGAAGTAATCCCAGTACCCATATTCCAAGAGTTAAAGTGTTTTGGAACGAAGACCCTCGACGGACCGTTGTGCCTATGACGGTCCGTCATACTTCCCGTCGAGGGTAATGAAGAAGAGCAGCAGAAGAAATTGCATAAGTATGGGACGACGGAGTCCATGACGGTCCGTCGTGACTATGACGATCCGTCGCGAGGTCCGTCGACCCAGCCGCGTTTTGGCAGATTTCGAGCAAATAGAGTCCTTGTTTAATTAGGTTTTTATTTTCTATAAATAGTTCAAAAAACCTCGTTTTTGAGGTTAGACTCTGGATCATTGTTAGACACCGTATTAGAAAACATTGTATTGTTAGACTTTTGATTATCATTGATTGTTGGTGATTTTTTGTGATTAATCAAGAAAACTTTCAGATTTTACTCTTTCTCATTGAAGTAAGTACATGAATTCTTATTTAATATATTTGAATATTGTGATTATGACTATGAGTAACTAAACTCCATAACTAGGGTTGTGGGAACCATAGGCAAATAATGAGATAAAACCTAACTAAAATAACAATTCTAGAATGGTGTCTTGCATGTATTTATAATTCTTTCGCTTAGAAGTCTTTTTAACGGATGGCCAACGTTAGAACTCGCCTTAATGCTACATGCCAGACCAAAGAGGTAGATAATAGGAAAAGAATTATCCACATAGATTTAGTATATACTATCTAATAGGCTAGTATTGATTGGTACGAGGTAATAACTTAGTCAAATATCGAATACGATGCTTAAGATGAGGTAAAGATAAGGGTTAGGAAAGCAACACATGTAGCCGGACCAAGGTGCGGAGTGAGATTTTCTAGATGCCGGACCAAGGATTTAGAAATACATAACTTATCACTTTGCATGCAAGATACTAGGAAAGAATTGTTATAGTTAGAATTATCAAGTTATGAAACTGTGGGGAACACGTAAACCCTAGTTACTTTGATTAATTGATTAAAATCCAACATTCAAAGCTGTTAAGTGTCTCTTTCAATTGCGTTAGTTATTTTCATTCATTTAGAATTAGAAACCCCCTTTTTATTGTTTTTTTACTTTTAAAGGAAGTCATTGACCAAACAATAGTAATAACAGGTTGAAGTTAAGTCTAGACTATTTTCCTCGTAGGAACGATCCCAACCTCACTAGTTGGGTTATTTACTTGACACGACCGCTTTACTTCTTATTTGAGAAGTAAGTTTGAGTGTATCAGCCATTGGCATTACTGAGGTAATATTAATTGATGTGATAAGGGGAATTTTTGTGATTTACATCGACTTTTACCTACTTAAGAGGGATTTAATATTTACATGTGTTATTCTTTCATTCTCCGTATTGTCCCATTCTTATAAAACCTACCTACTCTTCCCTCTTTATTCATCTCTTCCGCTTCTCTCTTGCTCTTGCTACTTAGTTTCTTTTCAGCTACAAGGTTAGTTCTATATATCCTATTTTTCTCTTTATTTTTCAAATGTGGGTATTGTACTTCTCCTTTTGTTGAATTTTTATAGACCCCTCCCCCCCCCCCTCTCTTTTTTCACAATTCTTTTCAAGAATAAATTATTTTTTATTGGTGGTCTTATCCTCAATATAACGTGTGGTTAAGAGTACTCAAAATTTGGATAAAAATTGATTCACACCAAAATAATATATTGAAACAATTCAATAAATCGATTTTATTTGGGATTGATGTTCGTTCGATTTTGGATTTTTGAAAACATATAGTATTTTTTATTTTGTTTGAAAAGGGTTCATATTAGTTGTCCTAGTGTAGAGAGTCAATATTGGTTGTTGGCATGCTCGAGGCAATATTGATTTATGCAATAAGGGGCATTTTTGTGATTTCATTGAATTTGACCTATTTCAGAGGGTTGTAACGTTTACATATGTTATTTTTGCATTCTCGCCGTTGTCCCATTCTTATAAAACCTACCTACTCTTCCCTCTTTATTCATCTCTTCAGTTTCTCTCTCGCTCTCACCGTTTAGTTTATGTTCAGTAATAAGGTTAGTTCTATTTATCGTATTTTTCTCTTTATTTTTCCAATGTGGGTATTGTTCTTCTCTTTCTGTTGAATTTTTATAGATTTTTTTCTATTTTAAATCCTCCCCCCTCCCTCTGTTATTTAGGCAATCACTTTTCAAGAATAAATTATTTTTTATTGTTGGTCATATACTTGTGGTTATGGGTGTTCACGATTCGGACAAAAATCGATCCAGACCAAAAAAATTATATCAAAACGATCCAATAAATCCATTTTATTTGGGTTTAGTTTCATTTGGTTTTAGATATTTTGAAAATCAATAGTTTTTTTACTTTTGTTCAAAATAACCGAAGAAATAATTTGAGTGATCCGATAAATTTTGTATATACATATATTTTATTATTATATATACATAACATATTACTTTTATAAACACTTTTAAAGATCTTATATATGTTTTCATCACAATTTAATTTTGATTTCTTTATAAAAGCAAAAATGTCAAGACGAGAACATTATGTTATTGGTTATATTTTAAATTTAGTATTAAAAATGCATAAACACAAAATAGTTTCATTTATATGACTAAAAATGTCACAGTCACTTCTTTCAAGGCCAAAATGATTAATTATGAAGTTTTATTCATGGTAAATTTAGTCATCAAACTTTCAGTAACATCGGTCGTTCTAACCATTTCTTATTTTTGATGAATTGTTATAACTTTTTTTTCAATTTGAATGAACCATTCCTTTTATTTTTGTGTATGATTAATAACCGAAAAACTGAACGGAATAGAACCAAAATTGATAACAACCAAATCGATAAATGTATATTACGTTTGCTTCGATTTAATTTTGAGAATTTAAAAGCTAATTATGTTAGTTTGATTTTGATATTGACCAGTAACCGACATGTGAGCACCCCTATTTGTAGTAATTGATTTTTCTGAAGATTTTAACTTTGTTATTAGGGATTAAAATTGGGGCGGAACGGAGCACTTGTGCGGAAAATTCGCACGAGTCCGCGAACACTTCAACCCGTCCCTCCTCGCCCCGCATAACAAAACAATTAGTTTTCAATCCACCCCACCCACCTTGCTTCATATACAAGTAAACTTTATCTCTGATGTCTTATAATTTTTTCCCTTTCATAGTCCTAAGTTATGAGCAATCAAGACCATTTATCTGGAGGTTGTCGTGATAATGGGAAATCCAAAAGTCTGCTTATTGAAAATTCATCTCAGAAAAAAACAAAGATTGTATAGAATGTGAAAAAATTGATAGGATCAGCCAACTACCTGAGGGTCTCATTGTTCAAATTCTTTCTCGGTTGTCCATAAAAGAGGCGTTCAGAACAAGTATTCTCTCTAAAGATTGTCAATACTTCTGGACTTCTATCGACAACATTGTTTATAAAGAGGAGTATGGTCGTTCAGATAGCTCGACAGAGACGGTGCACAAATTAATTTTCTTAAAAGAAAATGTACTACCTCTCCTTAGCTGCTCTAGCATTAAAAAGTTCAGTCTAAATATTGTGTTCACAAATGATAATGATGTTGTGTCTTATTTTCCCATAATTGACAAGTAGGTTGAATTTGCTACGAGTAAAAAAATGGAGGATTTATGCTTGAATACAAGCTACAGATATCTTAATTCGAGTCCGCCCCAACCCTATAGCTTGCCACAAGTTCTCTGCAGTAGTTCATCAATTGTAACACTGAACTGCGAGTATTGCATACTATCAGAAGATTGTGTACTAAATTGGACATCTCTGAAGAGTTTAAATATGCAAAGCTTGTATCTCCTGGATGAACACATTAAACAAATATCAAATTGTCCTCAATTGGAATCTTTGGAGCTGCATGACTTTTTTGGTTTTAGTCGTTTGCACATGACTTCTCCAAAATTTAGGCGATTGCAATTGACCCAACATGATTTCCCTTATGCGGAGTGGTATTCATACGAAGGTGATATATGTTGCTTAGAAATTGTTGCTCCATAAGTTGAACATTTGACGATTACTGGGGTTTTAAGTCATACAAAAATTAAGCTCGGGGATTTGCCGTCTTTGGACCATGCCACTTTTAATCTCTACTGTGATGAATATAATGAAATGGATTTAAACGTAGAGAAAGGTATATTTCTAAGAGTTCGTTGTGCAAATGATCTAATACTCTCATCCCGGTTTATCAAGGTCAGTTATCAGTCCCAAATGTCTCTAATCTTTTTATGTTGATTGTGAATAGAGCTCTTTTTATGTTTATCATCAGTCTCATTCGTTTGTTCAGGTGATTTCCAATTTGATGTTGGAAGAGGAACACGTTTCCTTACCGTTGATGGAATGCAGATGCTTGACGATAAGTTCCCGTATTTCAAAACTTTCCTTCCCAATGCTAGACAACCTCTTAAGGTCAACTCATAATTTGGAAAATTTGATGATATTTCCTGATAAGCCGGTATGTTTTCAATTCACAATATATTTTATATCAAATGTTTATTTATCCTCTACAGCCTCAAAAACATCAATTTCATTATTATAGTTGTTAAGCTTACAGCTTACAACCTAACCTGATTTTTCCTTGTTCGCTATTTGTATGACCATCCTTTTTTTGAGGTCGAAGACACTGATCTACCAGAAGATAAGTACCTCTCCCTTGAAGAAAACATATTCAAAGTTTTCTTACAAAATTTAAAGAATGTCAAGGTTATGCCATTTTGTAGTATCAAGCGTAGGTCTGATGCAACAGAGCTCCATCAATTCTTAAAGTTCTTACTTGAGCATGCAATAAATCTAGAGAAACTAGTTATAGTGCCAAAGCATAAGGAATGCACTAGTTGTTCTACTAATACCTCATGCCTAATGAAGTATTTGTTAGATTTTCCAACATTTTCTATTAGTGCAATTATTTCCTAGGGCCAGTTAGTCATAATGTTTTCTATAATGATGTTTGAAACTGTCTTGTACTTATGAAAACACATAAGATTGGGATATGACTGTAATTCAGATATAGTTTGTTTGTTTAATTGCCCAAGTAATTTCTTTAGTAACTCTTTACTATCAAATTATCATTTTGATGAAGTTAGAAGTTAGTACATGCTAAGATTTTTCGAATCATTTTTCATACGTGTATAGGTTCACACCCGGTGATTTATTCCTAATTGTTCATGGGTGTGAAGGCCAAATTGTAAGTGTGGAAAGTGCATTAGATGTAAATCAAGTCCACAAGGAACTCTTAGCATACGAAGAGAATTGTGGCCTAATACCAACCTAATTAATGAAAGGTCTCAGAGTTTTCTTTCAAACATATTTGATCGTTCGTCAATTCGAGTTATATGCTAAAAGTTAAGTCCATTTTAGTTAGAACAACGTAGTCTGCGCGGACCGTTAGGTGACTGCGCGGGAACGTTAGTGTTACTGCCATGGCCTCACGATCTAGGATCCAAACTGTGCACGTTCGCTCTGAAATTCTTTTGGTTTTCTCTTCTTTTCATAGTTTGGGAGGGGTGTTTTTGTCCTTTCCTCATTCCATAACCCGAACCCTTGGCTATTAACTTTCTTTAAAACTCAAATTTAATTAGATTTCATAAGTTACGATAAACTCCTCTCTTTTTGTCCAACACTTCAAAAAATAATATTTACAAGAATGCTAGAGATTGCAATCACCATTCTTGCTCAAACTTCAAATTAAGGTATGTAGGACAAATGTCTGACGGATGTAAACAAACATAATTAAATGTTATTGTCAGTAATGCTTTATTAATTTGTTACTCCAAAACACGTTTTAAGTCTAAAATATTACTGATAATAACGACTCTTCAGAATTCAATTACGGACAACCGAATTCGACATATTTAAAATCTTGCATATGTGCTTATATTTTTTTCATACCTCAATTTTGCTAATAAGATTGAAATATTTTGGAAATGTACGTAATGAACAAATTCAAATGATGCATTTTAAATTAGTGGTCAGCATAGTTATCACATAACCTATTAGCTCAAATTTTTCATAGTCAATCAACTTCATTTTGCAGAAATGTCTATTCAACCACGATTCCAACAATTATGAAAACTAGACTTAAAGTCCTTCAATTTGATGTGTTATAAGTCTTCTAACTCTCAATGTATTTGGATATATGCTCATCACAAATTATGTTTATTATTATTATTTCTAGTTTATGAGCATTTGTGAAGTTACACAATTATTTTGTTGCGTCAAATTTGTTTGAAAAGTCATATATTTATTTTATAAATATTTTCTTATTGTTTGAACCGAAAACCAAATTTTTAAGGACCAAAACTACTAAAGCGAAAACTAAAAAATAATATCTTATTGGTTTGGTTATTTATTTAGCATATTTAAAAGTCGTAAATCAATAAACTGAACCAATAATACTTAAAATCAAACTGGACCAACCGATGCACACCCTACATGCCAAGAGCACGTCATTAATTATTTTTTTATTAATTATTTTCACCATTTTTTCTCTTACACTTCTTAAAATTAATTTACACTAATTAAAGGAAAGGGGTTTGATGTACCCCTCAACTTTGTCATTTAGAGCTGATATACTCCTCTTTCTTGAAGTGGCTCATGTGTGCCCTGTTGTTATACAAATGACGCATGTATACTCTTGTTATCAATGTTTTAAAAGGCAGGGGCGTGAGGCGAGGCATTTTACACAGTACACGGCGAGGCGTAAGCCCCGAGACACGAGGCGTAAGTCCCATTGATCTACAAGGCATAGTCTCATTCATATTCAATTTTATTGTTTTATTACTAATAAAATAAGCAAAAGTAATCATTTCAATGATTTGTGATTATATTGAGATTAATATTAATAATCAACAATGAAGAGAAAAAGTATTATATATCATTTCACAAATAATAAAAATATGATTTCAAGCAAAAAACAATTATTTTTTTTATAAAAAAAATACGCCAGAGCGTATATTTTTACGCCCAGGACTTGTGATTTTATGCTTCGGCTTACACCTCAAATTTTAGGAATTACGTCTTATGGATCTACGTCTTTAATTTACGCTCCAAAGCATTTTTGGTACGCCCCGCCCTGAGACTCGCCCAAAAAACGTTTTTGAAAACACTGCTTGTTGGTAAAATTCATATCACCTTGAAATTATACACACATGAATTGAATTAATTCATGAATAAATCAAATGGGAATTCCACTATTCATTGGATTTATAACACTCTATCTTGGATGTCCTTAGATGACGTGTCTCGGTAAAACCTAACTAGGAAAAAACTTAGTCAAGGAAAATAGATACTCTAGACTAGGGGTGTCGATTGGGCGGATTGGTTTGAAATTACAGATATTAAAAGTTAATAAAAGCAGAAAAGTTACACTAAAGGTCCTGAAATGCAAATCTATATTAAAAGTTAATAAAAGCATAAAAGTTAAGCTAAATGTCCTGAAATGCACAAGAAAATTAGGAGTGCAAAAATATATGAAGATAGACTTGTTAATACCTTAACCTCTAGCATAGTCTTAATACATCATGATACATCTATTCATTTTACTATCGTTAGATTCATCTTTGTTTCTATGCATTAGTGATTTTAGTTGACTGAAGTTTAAGAACAACAAATACAAGATCGAAGAACAATTGATCAACAATTAAATCAACCTAATAGACGAGCAAAGAAAAAATTCTTGCTGATAATTGCTTGTTTAACTTCTGCAAGATTTTGATGCTTACCTTCCACCTCAAGCCTTAAAGCTTCATAATTGACTTGTTCCATCAAGTTTTCAGCGCCTTCCACAGCATCTTGAAGCTCATCCAGCCACTGACTCACCGATTGATTTGATACCTGCTTATTCTTATGCTTCTGAAACATCTTGAACAGCTCACCCTGATGTTTTTCGCAATTGAGATGTGAAATTAAAATGTGGTAAGAGCATAAACCAATAAGCAATTAGAAACTAATCCAATACCTCTCATTCAAGATCTAGTTTTTATATAACACACAACAATTAGCAGCAAGACTATGACTTCTAATTCTGACAATAAAAGTTTTCATCTCGAACTGAAGATGATTTCTTGGCTTCTATGCAGCAATAGACACTCCATGTTGCTGATAAAGATTTTCAAAAAGTGAAAGCAAAAGGAAGTAAACAAAAATAGAAAGCTTATGAGGAAAAAGAAGAACCTACATTTCTTTTAATTATTAAAGGGATTGCCGATCGATCTCTATGTTCACCCTTGTCAAATTCTAGTAGTGGTTTGAGAAATGGCTAGTTGGAAACATATATATCAGAGAGGGAAGAGAGCATCCCTTTTACTGGAAGGGATTGGAAATTTGGCAATCGTCAATGATCAGCTCTGCGAGAGAGGAGAACAATGCTGATTCAGGAACTGGTCGGAGCTCATGATGGCGAGATAAATGTAGCTCATAAAGAGATGAGGGTAGCCTCCCTTGTTCCATCATTGACTGAATTCGAGTTAAATCAGGTATATATAGATATTCAAGAGAGGTGAGGCTTTTGAGAGCTTGGCTACTTAATGTTTTCAGATTGCGTACGGTAAGTCTCTGAATAGATCAAGGCAACTCCCATTGTTCTATCTCTTCATCACTACCATCATGTGCGATCACTAACTCTCAGAGACAGGGTAGACACCACACCTTTCGACCGTTCACCATTTTCACTGGCTATATCTGGTGATTTTGACTTCTTTTATGTTTGTATTTGGTTGTAGCTCATCGATTATGTCTCTTTCAGTTTGTGAATTTTTGGCATGACTATGTTCGCTCCACCCTAAAGATAAATTATCAACATGTTCCTTTACAGTCATTTTTTTCTTCTGAGCTTCCCTCCTATCAACCACATTTGCAACTCTAGAATTAATAGAGATCAATACATGTCAGAAGCAATGTCCTAAGTTGCTCCAATTTGTAGAGTGGTGTCAATTTCTCAAAGTCACCATATCTCATTGAATAGAGAAAATGCCCAAGAACCTTCATAAGGTATGACCAAAATCTAGAGACACACCTTAACTAAACGAAGATCCTTTTACCCATGAATTTATTTCTTTTGTAATTTTATACACCTTTTGTCTTACATGACACACACCCTGACTATACGAAATTGGGCGCGTGAGAGATATTTTGATGCCACGTAAGCCCAAAAGGTGCACTAATTAAAATAGGACCTTAAAATAGTTAAGTTGTATCTCTCGGATTTCGGTCATAGCCTAGGGGGTACTTGTGCATTTTCCCCATTGAATATGATAAGTGCTGACTTTGCTCCAACATATGAGATCCTTTGTTCTCTTCCAACCTAATACAAAGTTTTGAAGATGTAATTTGGGCCAAAACATTGAATGTTCCCTTAAGAAGGATTTGGGACCTTTTAAATAATGATCTTGGTCTTAACTCAGAAAATATTGGTTGCCTGAATCTTGAATGGATTTGGCAATCCACATATTCATTTTCCCTTATAGAACCTTAGTATAGAGTATATAAGTGTGTCTCTGAGATTTCGGACATAGTTGGGGGTGCTATTGCATTTTTCTAATTTTTTTCTGAATAATTGAGACATTATTGTTACTAATTGCAAAATCAAGACAATACTAGTAAGTCTTCTCCAAAACGTTATCATCATGGTCTCAATTTAGGTCCCAATTGATGGGTTTTGATCAAACTATCATTATTTAAATTAGTTCGCTAAAATAATACGTTTTTTTTTTTTACAAAATTATTATAAACGTATTTTTTAGTAACGTTTTAGGATATTTTTATTTTAAAAATTCGACGGACAAAACTGACGGGGATGACGACATTAAATGAAGAAATTTACTCATGAGTAACGTTTTACAACACTCATTTTTATTAAGAGTATCGTTTTACTCCAAAAACGTACTCCTGAGTAACGTTTTAGGTGTAAAACGTTAATCAGGAGTACGTTTATTCATTTAACGTCGTTAGCTCCGTTGATATTTGTCAGTTAAATTTTTAAAATAAAAATACCCTAAAACGTTACTCAGAAATATGTGTATACTAGTTTTGTAAAAAAACATATTACTTTGGTGAGTTAGTTTAAATAATGACTTAGTTTGGTCAAAAAATCTAATTGATGATTAACTTTAAGTAAGTGAATGCATCCTTAAGGGAACCTTTTGGGTTATGGTGTAGAATTAAATATTAAATGACGTCATCATTTGTCCTATAGGCTTACAGTAAGCTGGCTGATGTGTAATAAGAATTATTTATGTGTCTCACGCAACTGATACTTACACTTTGTTTGGATGATTGTTACGTATTGTTTCATAATGCATCGTGTTGTATTGTAACATATTTTATCGTTTTAATGAATACAATATTTGGATAGCTTGTATGTTTTTCTGTCGTTACATAATGTCACACATCCATAATTTTAATGATAAACCTACAAGAAAAGTAGGGTACGACGTTGAACTATTATGAAAAGGTAGGATAAAAGATAAAATATGAGTATTGAATAATAAATAAACATAAGATGAGATTAAAATATAAAGGTAACAACGCCCATCATTTTTAATTCGTGCTGATAGTTTTGCAAAATCTTACTATTTGGTATTCCAATTGTATAAATTCTGAATTTGTACAATTCACTCCCTGATTGTATATCCAGAATTTGTATATACTTACCCTAGATATTGTATACGATTTATGAATAAATTCATAATTAATTGTCCTGTTTGTATTTGTATATACTTACCCTAGATATTGTATACGATTTATGAATAAATTCATAATTAATTGTCCTGTTTGTATATTGAACAATTAAACATACAAAATAATTTAGATGCATAAATACAAAATATATATATATTTACCATGTTTGTATAATCACAAGAGATATAAACAAATGGGCAAGCGAAATATATGTATTGAAACCTCCATTTACATAAACTTATCCTGTTTGTTTGTGTATTTGCAAGCGAAATATACAAACCACAACCTCCATAACAAACAAAACTATAGCTATGAGGGCGCAATTACTGAAACTATAGCTATCGAGCTTTATTATATCTACTATCTTTGATATTTCTGAAATTTTCTCTATTTTACTTATATATACAAAGTAACTTTAAAAACACAACTACATAACTTTGATCAAAACTATTGAATTGTATTGAATTCACACTTCCTCTCTAACTTTTCCATGTATGGGAAGATTTCCATTAAAGAAAATAAAATATAAAGAAGTGAAAGAAAACTAAAACTAAATAAATATAAGCAGTATAAACTGAAATACATATATATCATTTAATCTGTAATAACATCAAGAAATTATCAAACATATTTCACTCCTCAAAATCTTCCTTGTTTCTCATAGGGAAAATTATGCGGTTAAGCAAACTTATATTGCTTAATTATTCATCATAGCTATTTTTTGCTATAATTACCACTTGTCACTAACATTGTACATTAATTACGTGGTCTGACTTCGAGTTTGTATAATTAGCCTTGCTTGTTAGGTATAATTCGCCAGAATATACAAATACATATGTATAATATACAATTATCTAACCGATATACATATAAAATTCACACCTCTGCCCACTCTCGCTCGCCTCTCTCCTCCTTTTTCCAGTCCTGCTTTCCATATATAGAAATACATATGTATAATATACAATTATCTAAATGATATACATATACAATTCACCTCTCTCCCACTTTATGCCCTCCCTCACGCGCCTCTCTTCTCCCTCTCCCTATCTTGCTTTCTTCTCTCCTCATTCTCCCAATCTCGCTCACCTCTCTCCTCCCTCTACCAATATATCTTGCCATATATACAAATACATATGTATTATACACAATTATCTAACCTATATACATATAAAATTCACTTTTCTTCCACTCTTTTCCCTCTCTCTCGCCTCTCACCTCTCTCCTAGTCTCACTCGTCTCTCTCTTCCCTATAACATGTAGCTACCAATTGTAATTATTAAACTATAACTATGGAGAGTAATTAGACTATTTTTAAGTGGCCATATGTGAAAGTTCCTCTTTCTTATACCTTTTTATATTCAGAGTAAAAGGAATGGCATTCATGGTTCAAAAACAATCAATATTTCACGATCAAGAGTATAGTACTTTTTAGCGGTGATTCTTATTTATTATTTATATTAATGATTGAAATATGATTAAAATATAATTGCAATTTAATAGATTCTTTCTATATACCTATGAATTTCATTATATTTAGAAATGATACATTGAAAGAATCTGTTAGGTTTACCTATATCAATAGATTGATAGATTCTTTCTTGTATCTTTTCAAAGAAATAAAAGATCTCCGAAAGAGTTCAACAATAGTATGTCGTTGATTGCTTTCATTATTATTGTATGTGTAAATTATCTTAAGGGAAAACCTTCTTTCCTTGTATGGGGATTGTTGTAACTTGTGTCTATCCATATTAAATGATTTATCTTAATAGAGTCTTAAAGGAGGCCTCTTTGAAAAGGGGTCATATTAGTTATCCTAGTGTAAAGAGTCAGTATTGGCCATTGGCATTACTGAGGTAATATTAATTGATGCGATAAGGGGAATTTTTGTGATTTACATCAACTTTGACCTACTTAAGAGGGATTTAATATTTACATGTGTTATTCTTTCATTCTCCGTATTGTCCCATTCTTATAAAACCTACCTACTCTTCCCTCTTTATTCATCTCTTCCGCTTCTCTCTTGCTCTCGCTGCTTAGTTTCTTTTCAGCTACAAGGTTAGTTCTATTTATCCTATTTTTATCTTTATTTTTCAAATGTGGGTATTGTACTTCTCCTTTTGTTGAATTTTTATAGACCCCCCCCCTCCCCCTCTCTTTTTTACGCAATTCTTTTCAAGAAATAATTATTTTTTATTGGTGGTCTTATCCTCAATATAACTTGTGGTTAAGAGTAATCGAAATTTGGATAAAAATTGATTCACACCAAAATAATATATTGAAACAATTCAATAAATCGATTTTATTTGGGATTGATGTTCGTTTGATTTTGGATTTTTGATAACATATAGTATTTTTTATTTTGTTTGAAAAGGGTTCATATTAGTTGTCCTAGTGTAGAGAGTCAATATTGGTTGTTGGCATGCTCGAGGTAATATTGATTTATGCAATAAGGGAAATTTTGGTGATTTAATTGAATTTGACCTATTTAAGAGGGTTGTAACGTTTACATATGTTATTTTTGCATTCTCGCCGTTGTCTCATTCTTATAAAACCTACCTACTCTACCCTCTTTAATCATCTCTTCAGTTTCTCTCTCGCTCTCACCGCTTAGTTTATGTTCAGTAATAAGGTTAGTTCTATTTATCCTATTTTTCTCTTTATTTTTCCAATGTGGGTATTGTTCTTCTCCTTCTGTTGAATTTGTATTGATTTTCTTCTATTTTAAATCCTCCCCCCTCCCTCTGTTATTTAGGCAATCACTTCTCAAGAATAAATTATTTTTTATTGTTGGTCATATACTTGTGGTTCTAGGTGGTCACGATTCGGACAAAAATCGATCCAAACCAAAACAAATTATATCAAAACGATCCAATAAATCAAATTTATTTGGGTTTAGTTTCATTTGGTTTTAGATATTTTGAAAATCAATAGTTTTTTTTACTTTTGTTCAAAATAACCGAAGAAATAATTTGAGTGATCCGATAAATTTTGTATATACATATATTTTATTATTACGTATACATAACATATTACTTTTATAAACACTTTTAAAGATCTTATATATGTTTTGATCACAATTTAATTTTGATTTCTTTATAAAAGCAAAAATGTCAAGACGAGAACATTATGTTATTGGTTATATTTTAAATTTAGTATTAAAAATGCATAAACACAAAATAGTTTCATTTATATGACTAAAAATGTCACAGTCTCTTCTTTCAAGGACAAAATGATGAATTATGAAGCTTTATTCATAGTAAATTTAGTCATCAAACTTTCTGTAACATCGGTCGTTCTAACCATTTCTCATTTTTGATGAATTGTTATAACTTTTTTCAATTTGAATGAACCATTCCTTTTATTTTTGTGTATGATTAATAACCGAAAAACTGAATGGAATAGAACAAAAATTGATAACAACCAAATCGATAAATGTATATTACATTTGCTTCGATTTAATTTTGAGAATTTAAAAACTAATTATGTTAGTTTGGTTTTGATATTGACCAGTAACCGACATGTGAGCACCCCTATTTGTAGTAATTGATTTTTGTGAAGATTTTAACTTTGTTATTAGGGATTACAATTGGGGAGGGACGGAGCACTTTTGCGGAAAATTCGCACGAGTCCGCGAACACTTCAACCCGTCCCTCCTCACCCCGCATAACAAAACAATTAGTTTTCAATCCACCCCACCCGCCTTGCTTCATATACAAGTAAACTTTATCTCTGATGTCTTATAATTTTTCCCTTTCATAGTCCTAAGTTATGAGCAATCAAGACCAATTATCTGGAGGTTGTCGTGATAATGGAAACTCCAAAAGTCTGCTTATTGAAAATTTATCTCAGAAAAAAACAAAGATTGATATAGAATGTGAAGAAACTGATAGGATCAGCCAACTACCTGAGGGTCTCATTGTTCAAATTCTTTCTCGGTTGTCCATAAAAGAGGCGTTCAGAACAAGTATTCTCTCTAAAGATTGGCATACTTCTGGACTTCTATCGACAACATTGTTTATGAACAGGAGTATGGTCGTTCAGATAGCTCGACAGAGATGGTGCACAAATTCATTTTCTTAAAAGAAAATGTACTACCTCTCCTTAGCTGCTCTAGCATTAAAAAGTTCAGTCTAAACATTGTGTTCACAAATGATAATGATGTTGTGTCTTATTTTCCCATAATTGACTAAACATTGGTTTGAATTTGCTATGAGTAAAAAAGTGGAGGATTTATGCTTGAATACAAGCTACATATATCTTAATTCGAGTCCGCCCCAACCCTATAGCTTGCCGCAAGTTCTCTGCAGTAGTTCATCAATTTTAACACTGAACTGCGAGTATTGCATACTATCAGAAGATTGTGTACTAAATTGGACATCTCTGAAGACTTTAAATATGCAAAGCTTGTATCTCCTGGATGAACACATTAAACAAATATCAAATTGTCCTCAATTGGAATATTTGGAGCTGTATGACTTTTTTTGGTTTTAGTCGTTTGCACATGACTTCTCCAAAATTTAGGCGATTGCAATTGACCCAACATGATTTTCCTTATGCGGAGTGGTATTCATACGAAGGTGATATATGTTGCTTAGAAATTGTTGCTCCATATGTTGAACATTTGACGATTACTGGGTTTTAAGTCATACGAAAATTAAGCTCGGGGACTTGCCGTCTTTAAACCATGCCACTTTTAATCTCTACTGTGATGAATATAATGAAATGGATTTAAACATAGAGAAAGGTATGTTGCTAAGAGTTCGTTGTGCTAATGAGCTAATACTCTCATCCCGGTTTATCAATATCAGTTATCAGTCCCAAATGTCTCTAATCTTTTTATGTTGATTGTGAATAGAGCTATTTTTATGTTTATCATCAGTCTCATTCGTTTGTTCAGGTGATTTCCAATTTGATGTTGGAAGAGGAACACGTTTCCTTACCGTTGATGGAATGCAATGCTTGACGATGAGTTCCCGTATTTCAAAACTTTCCTTCCCAATGCTAGACAACCTCTTAAGGTCAACTCATAATTTGGAAAATTTGATGATATTTCCTGATAAGCCGGTATGTTTTCAATTCACAATATATTTTATATCAAATGTTTATTGATCCTCTACAGCCTCAAAAACTTCAATTTCATTATTATAGTTGTTAAGCTTACAACTTACAACCTAACCTGATTTTTCCTTGTTCGGTATTTGTAGTACCATCCTTTTTTTGAGGTCAAAGACACTGATTTACCAGAAGATAAGTACCTCTCCCTTGAAGAAAACATATTCAAAGTTTTCTTACAAAATTTAAAGAATGTCAAGGTTATGCCATTTTGTAGTCCCAAGCGTAGATTTGATGCAACAGTGCTCCATCAATTCTTAAAGTTCTTACTTGAGTATGCAATAAATATGGAGAAACTAGTTATAGTGCCAGAGCATAAGGAATGCACTAGTTTTTCTACTAATACCTCATGCCTAATGAAGTATTTGTTAGATTTTCCAACATTTTCTATTAGTGCATTTATTTCCTAGGGCCAGTTAGTCATAATGTTTTCTATAATGATGTTTGAAACTGTCTTGTACTTATGAAAACACATAAGATTGGGATATGACTGTAATTCAGATATAGTTTGTTTGTCTAATTATCCAAGTAATTTCTTTAGTCACTTTTTACTATCAAAATATCATTTTGATGAAGTTAGAAGTTAGTACATGCTAAGATTTTTCGAATCATTTTTCATACGTGTATAGGTTCAGACCCGGTGATTTATTCCTAATTGTTTATGGGTGTTAAGGCCCAATTGTAAGTGTGGAAAGTGCATTAGATGTAAATCAAGTCCATAAGGAACTCTTAGCATACGAAGAGTTTTGTGGCCTAATACCAACCTAATTAATGAAAGGTCTCAGAGTTTTCTTTCAAACATATTTGATCGTTCGTCAATTCGAGTTATGTGCTAAAAGTTAAGTCCATTTTAGTGAGAACTACGTAGTCTGCGCGGACCGTCAGGTGACTGCGCGGGAACGTTAGTGTTACTGCCATGGCCGCACGATCTAGGATCCAAACTGTGCACGTTCGCTCTGAAACTCTTTTAGTTTTCTCTACTTTTCATAGTTTGAGGAGGGGTGTTTTTGTCCTTTCCTCATTCCATAACCCGAACCCTTGGCTATTAACTTTCTTTAAAAGTCAAATTTAATTAGATTTCATAAGTTACGATAAACTCCTCTCTTTTTGTCCAACACTTCAAAAAATAATATTTACAAGAATGCTAGAGATTGCAATCACCATTCTTGCTCAAACTTCAAATTAAGGTGTGTAGGACAAATGTCTGATGGATGTAAATAAACATAATTAAATGTTATTGTCAGTAATGCTTTATTAATTTGTTACTCCAAAACACGTTTCAAGTCTAAAATATTACTGATAATAACGACTCTTCAGAATTCAAATACGGACAACCGAATACGACATATTTAAAATCTTGCATATGTGCTTATACTCTTTTCATACCTCAAATTTTGCGAATAAGATTGAAATATTTTGGAAATGTACGTAATGAACAAATTCAAATGATGCATTTTGAATTAGTGGTCAGCATAGTTATCACATAACCTATTAGCTCAAATTTGTCATAGTCAATCAACTTCATTTTGCAGAAATGTCTATTCAACCAGGATCCCAACAATTATGAAAACTAGACTTAAAGTCCATCAATTTGATGTGTTATAAGTCTTCTAACTCTCAATGTATTTGGATATATGCTCATCACAAATCATGTTTATTATTATTGTTTCTAGTTTATGAGCATTTGTGAAGTTTCACAATTGTTTTGTCGCGTCAAATTAATTTGAAAAGTCATATATTTATTTTATAAATATTTTCTTATTGTTTGAACCGAAAACCAAATTTTTAAGGACCAAAACTACTAAATCGAAAACTAAAAAATAATATCTTATTGGTTTGGTTATTGATTTAGCATATTTAGAAGTCGTAAATCAATAAACTGAACCGATAATACATAAAATCAAACTGGACCAACCGATGCACACCCCTACATGCCAAGACCACGTCATTAATTATTTTTTTATTAATTATTTTCACCATTTTTTCTCTAACACTTCTTAAAATTAATTTACACTAATTAATTAAAGGAAAGGGGTTTGATGTACCCCTCAAATTTGTCATTTAGAGCTGATATACCCCTCTTTATTGAAGTGGCTCATGTGTGCCCTGTTGTTATACAAATGACTCATGTATACTCTTGTTAGCAATGTTTTAAAAGGCAGGGGCGTGAGGCGAGGCATTTTACACAGTACACGGCGAGGCGTAAGCCCCGAGACACGAGGCGTAAGTCCCATGGATCTACAAGGCATAGTCTCATTCATATTTAATAACAGATAATATTAAATAAT